>JACXGJ010005738.1:25000-37708 GCA_016801105.1 Esox niger | reverse complement strand
AACATCATACAGACTGACCGTGTCAGGGTCTCTGACAAACATCATACAGACTGACCGTGTCAGGGTCTCTGACAAACATCATACAGACTGACCGTGTCAGGGTCTCTGACAAACATCATACAGACTGACCGTGGGGACCTCGGGTAAGAGTGGTAATGTGATTGAAGGGAGGTTTTCCATCAATTGGCCCTGTTGTAGCAAGAAAAGGTGGTCCTTGAACTGATTCTGGGGAGAGAAAAGGGGAGAGAGTATTTAACCCCCTAGTAATGATCCTAACCCTTCCTTTGTTTAAAGGCAGTGGTCTCTCACCTGCAAGCTGGATAAACTGCTGTGAACCACAGCCACATTACTCTCCCACTCCAACCTCTGCTGCATGTGCTGCTGGGAGGCATCAAGTCTACAGGCAGAGGGAACAAAGCCTTTACGACCAACCACAACACACATCTCACACAGTAACGCTCGTTACAGTACCTTAGTGTGTTTATGTATTGGTCAGCCTCTTTCAGCCAGTCATCTATCTCAGACAGGGTCACATCTCTCTGCATTTCCACAGCAGCAATCTGATTTGCAGAGATCAAAATATGGATGTCAGGTAGCTCAGAGTGAATGTTCGGTGTGGTAGGGTTGTCTTGTTAGTGCAGAGTGAATGTTCGGTGTGGTAGGGTTGTCTTGGTAGCCCAGAGTGAATGTTCGGTGTGGTAGGGTTGTCTTGTTAGTGCAGAGTGAATGTTCGGTGTGGTAGGGTTGTCTTGGTAGCCCAGAGTGAATGTTCGGTGTGGTAGGGTTGTCTTGGTAGCCCAGAGTGAATGTTCGGTGTGGTAGTGTTGTCATGGTAGCTCAGAGTGAATGTTCGGTGTGGTAGGGTTGTCATGGTAGCTCAGAGTGAATGTTCGGTGTGGTAGGGTTGTCTTGGTAGTGCAGAGTTAATGTTCGGTGTGGTAGGGTTGTCACGGACTGGTGTATAATGAAGCGGATACTGACCTCATCCCTTAGAGCGTGTTGGGTAGCCTGCTCTGACTCCTTCTGTAGACACTCCATCTCAGTGTTAAGCTCAGCTAGCTCTTGCTCCCAGGTCAACCTGGAGATTAACACAGTAGCGTTGTTGAATAGCATTATAATGTGGATGGAGTGTGGTGAACTGTTTAACATGATACTTAATGCAATGTGTTGTCTATGGGAAGGCTAAAGTAGGAGTAGGGTTCAAGTTTGTTTACTAGTCTTACTTCTCCTGGTTCTGCTCCTCAATCAGCAAAGCCAGCTTCCTGGTGGTCTCCTCCAGCTCCTGAGAAAGCCTGGTCGAGGAACAGAGATCAACATGGCTAACTGACCTCACGTCCCAATTCCGCTCAGGTGCCCACTTACTACCAATTTCTCATCCTAACCTGTTTCTTTCCTCCTCCATTTTGAGTTTCTCCGCACTAAGCTCCTGTTTCTTGACTGCAAAGTTCTTGCGGGTGGTCTTGCAGCAATTCAGCTGAAGCTTTACACGAATGGACTCTATTTTATCAAGCAGCGCCTGGAAATATAAATATAGTCACTCACACGTTCTAAGCTCAAAGATGTAAATTCGACAAGGCCTGCATGCAGGCTACACTGCAAAGACCTGTGGGAACAGACCTGCTGCTGGTGGACCCCCTCATCTTTCTTCTGCACCAGGCTGTTGACGTGGCTTCTATGCTCTGCCTCCTCATGCTGCTGCTGTTTCATCAGCTCCTCAAACTGCTGAGCCAGTTGCGTGCTGTACTCATCCACTGACCGCTGTAGACAAAGACAGAACATATGACAGAGGGTGCAAGGGAGAAAAGAGGAGGGTCAAATGAGAGGAACTCAGATATGTACCAAGAGAGTTAGAATACAAGGGGAGGTTGTCAATTTGTGTCAGGCACGTGTAGGGGATGGACAGAACAAGAGTAACACCTATAGAAACAATTTATTAAAATCAAAGACAAAATGAGTAATGCCAGCCACTGCCTTCAATCATCTTCAATCTTTCTTGAAATGCTGTCATACAGGTCATGTATACAGTGAGATGCTGCACCATTTTTCAAGAAGAAAAGCCTCCTATTCTTTGAGGGATGAAGGAGCTTGAAATCAAAGGTTTTGAGATGTTCAGATCTGGTGATTGGGAAGAAAACGGAAGGCATTTGACATAATCTTGACTTCCACCTAACCACTCTCCAATTAGTTTAGCAATGTATATGGAGGCATTATCATCCTGGAATATTGGAACATCAGTAGGGAACAGTGATCACGCCATAGAGTGCATTTGGTCCTGTAAAAAGGACTCATTTTCCTGGGCTGTTATCCAACCATGCAGAATAATGATCAGACCCAATGACTCCCACAAGATGTCTGCCCATATCATTATGGATCCCCCACCATGATTAATAGTTGGCAGCAGAATGGACCCTTTGGTTTATCCAAATGATAACTGTCCATATTCCAAATGATTAGACCATATTACATTTTCCATTACTGAGGTCCAGGTTTTGTGTTCCTTAAACCCAGTTATGAGTCTCTGCCCTTACAAATGATTTCCAAACAGCAGCTCTGCCATAAATTCCAGCTTTGTGAAGCTCACAATGTACAATTTTTGTTCAAACAGGGTCACAGAGGTGCTGATAAAATTATATAGACATGATTAAGGCAGTACTTTTGGGGCATTATCCTGTGAAGTGTGCATCAATCCCTGATGGTCAGCTTCAACTTGCGACTACTGTTCTTCTTTGCCAATGTAATTTGTCCATTTTAGGTAGATGCGCTAATTATTTTTGTGAAGTTTCCCTTTGACACATTAATTAATTCTGTAGTTTGTGTGACCGACACACCTATTAATTGAAAGACCTCTTTAATAGCTGACACATATGTTAGACATATTGGCAATCAAACTACTGTGACTTCTGCAGCTGCATTTGAAATTGTGATTTAGTAACAGTCCTTTTCCTTGGGTTGTCTCTTATTTTGTCCACCCCCTGTATACTCCAGATGTCGTGTTTGATACCATAGTGATTGCAAAACATCAGCCCATGTGAAGCCCCAGAGGGAAAACATTACCATCAGTGACTCCCAATCCTGATCTGTGTTAACATCTTTGTCTGCTATCCAGGCGTCTGTCTGCAAGAAACCCAACACTTAGAATGACTTGGTGTCACGTATGCTTACAATTCACAAGACATTACTACTGTCGGCTTTTACGGCACTATACAAACTCATAGTACCTGGACACCTTGCTCTTCCTGCTTATTCGGCTGAATGACATGGTGTCCATCCCCAGAGGCCAGCTTTTCTAGTTCTCCTATAGATCCAGAAGTGTAGCCAGGCTCGGACCAGGGATTGGACAGGTTGGACCAGGGGTTGTATTGCTGTTCAGGATTTCCAGTGGAGGAGGTTTCACTGGAAGTAAAAAAAAATGTAGCTAGGTTAAATATTTTATACCGGCATATCATCGCAAAGCCTCACAACTAACCACAGCCCCCAAGGTAACGGTCACCGCATTTACCGCGCCAGGTCTTCCTCGAGAGCCAATCCCCAGTCGATGCCCTCCATGTAGGAAGCTAACAAGTTTTTATTACTACAAATAAAATGAAAAAAACTAAAGGTAGTGTGAAAACTGACGCTTAGCTGCTACGGTGCATTTATTAGTTATCAAAAAAGCCAAAACAATATTCCTGTTTCCTCATCCCAACACACGTTAGAATAGTATAAACGTTGCACGTTTGATGACGTAAACTTCCGGGTAAGCTCACGCAGAGCATCGCGGCATTTGCGTGAGACGCTATATGGGGCACATCGTTCGTCTCCCCCACAGTACGTGCATCCTCTCCAATGACGTCTTCTTCTACTTAGCAGAATCCCATTGGAGAAGAAGGTCAAAGCAGCAGGAACTTCTAGTGTTCTAGTGTTCTCAGTATCGCGAACAATTGGATTAATTTTATTAGATCTACTTCGTCTGTGACATGACTGTCGTCTGTGACATGACCCAACCAAACTCACAAATAACTAGCAGGTTGTGAAAAGTAGATGGCATTATAACTCTGATTTTGATTTCTGATTCTGATCTATCATGCTCTGTGTGAAAAGATATTGGTAAGGTTACCGATTGTGTATTCACTACCATGTGAAATAGCAATGAAATTATGGATGGTTATCATGTACTATATTTTGCAGTATTGTATTGTTTACTGACATTGCAGTGGTTATATGTGACATTGCAGTGGTTATTTGTGGGTTAGTTTATTAATGCACTACAGCACCAACACCAAGATTGTCAGTTTGAAATCTCACATAGAAATCTGGGGCAAAAGTTGATGATTCTGTAATGTAACACAATGATGTCTTCGGAGGAAGTTTCCAGTGCAGTAATGTGTATTACGACAACACAATTTGACTTTTTGTTCACTAGACTGGGGTCAAAGTAGTAACACTTGTTTAGATTGTAAGGGAGCAAAACCAGTAAGAACATTAATAAATCAGAAACAGTTCAATTACAGTTACTGGGTCAAATGGTGTTTTTTTTTTACTTTCAATGTATATCCCATAAAGTGATAAATTTCCCTGAATTAATTATACCATTCATTATACTAGTTCCCTGAATTTATTAATTTTACCATTGTACATGTAGGTTTTTCTAATGTCTCTCAGGTGGCAAGACTGAGACACATATTCTAGACGTGGATATGTGTTTATTGTATTAATGTTAAGGTGTGAGGGCCGGTCCTTTGTTTCATTGTGTTGGCAGAGGTCATGTAAATGTATTGCTATGCTATGGCAATGGTTTGGGATTTGCAGATGGTCACCTGATGGATGACCTGACAATAAACACTAGTGACCCAATGCCATTGGAAGCCATGCATGCCGATGCCATCTTCACCGTGTTATACAGATGATATGGTATGCTTCGGATCATGAGCCGTTCCAAACCTTCTCCATGCTGTTCTTCCCATCATTCTGATACTGGTTGATCATAGTTTAATCTGTCCAAAGAATGCTGTTCCAGAACTGGGCTGGCTTTTTTAGATGTTTTTTGCAAAGTCTGGGCTTTCTATTCTTGAGGCTTATGAACTGTTTGTGCCTTGTGGTGAACCCTCTGCATTTGTTCTTATGTAGTCTTCTCTTCATGGTAGACTTGGATAATGATATGCCTACCTCCTGGAGAGCACTTGACTGGATGTTGTGAAGGGGTTTTTCTTTACCATAGAAAGGATCCAACGATCATCCACCACTGTTGTCTTCTGTGATCCAGGCCTTTTTGTGTTGCAGAGATCACCAGTTAACCATTTTTCCTCAGAATGTACCACGCTGTTGATTTGGCCACTCCTAATGTTCCTGCTATCTCTCATGGATTTTCTTTAGCATCTTAAGGATGGCCTGTTTCACTTGCTTTGAGAGCTCCTTTGACTGCATGTTGTGGGTTCACAGCAACTCCAGACCTTTTACCTGCTTAACTGATGAAGAAATAACAAAGGAGTTGTCCACACCTGTACATGAAACAGCTTTTGAGTTAATTGTCCAATTACTTTTGGCCCCCTGAAAAAGAAAGGGGCTACATATTAACAAGCTGTAATTCCTAAACCCTTCCTCCAATATGGATATATTTTGGTAAACAGACAAAATAACAAAACTGGTTTCAGTGTCCAATTATTTCCGGACCTAACTGTACATAACACTGTACATAGCATCAGTTTTTAAAAGAGTACTGTAAATTAACAACAATATTGGTAGCTGTATTGAATATTGTAGATGTGGAAAATATGGCAGTAATATACATAAAATATGTAAACTAGCATATATTTTGAAAGAGTAGGATGGGGGAGTATGAACAACATGTTCGAAGCATTGAGTATTATATATATATATGTAATATGCTTACAAATGGCACTTGAGGACTTTAAAATGGTGGATTTTCTCATCTTCAATGTCCAGGATTTATTAACTGTTATTTATTTGTAACCATCTGATGCCTCTATATATATTGGTTTGAGTCCACAGCAAACCAGCTAAACATCACAACCACTAGAGGGCATACATTATCAGGGTTTAATGAAACTTGTTCAATAAAGTCTTTGAACATAATCATAGAATTTGCCCGGATTATTCCAACTCACTGCATTCCATTCCAGTGTTCATGTCATGCATAGTCAAGCAAAATCACTGATTGATTTCTAGTGGATCAGAACTGTAATGTATCAAGTGTGACTGACTCAGTGATCGATAAACAGTAAATATTTCGTATTCAAGGGGATTTGTAGAAGTTATTTGACAGTTGCCTATAGTCCTTTTGATTGTCACGAACACTGCCATTAACTTTATCACAAGTGATCAAAGCGATGCCGACAACAAGGTGATTCATTCGTAATAAACACTAACACATCGGATTAATAGACATGTCTTTAAAAGTGTTTTGTTGAATGGGACAAGTGTTACACTCAGGAAACACACTGTCTAACTCTTTTTGGGTAGATAGGCCTGCTACATTGAATATAGGTGTACCATGATTAACATGGTATGTAGATTTTTAACCACAAACCACTTCAAAACCACAAACCACCTCAAATCACATCAAAATAGATCCAGTCTTGCTCTCACATCACCATGGCCACCTAAACATACACATTTTTCAATTGCCTCATTCCTCCCCCTGTAATTATATGTCCTTAAGTACTAAAGTCCTAGGCAATAATTATATGCAGTAACTAATGTAAGACAATAAGCTAAATCACAAAAATATATTCACCTGAAATAGCAAGTATATAAGAGTTACTGTACATTCGATACATCCTACAAAGTGCATTTGGGGATTGAAATGTGATAAAAAAAAGAGAGATCACAGAAGAGAGGGGAAGTGGTATAAAATGAAGAAGAACCGACACTGACTGCTTTGCATACTGTTTCGTTGTTTCGTTGGTGACCGAGCCATATCTGATGATGTAACGGCCTGTTGGGTAAGAAACACTGATATTCTAGATAGTGCTCTTGGCTGGGTCATAATACAAGCTTTTTATATCCCACCCAGATTGCTCCCTCTTCAGGTACATCTTATCTTTTCCTCTACCTTCCCTTTTAAAATGAGACTAAGTCTACCACACAGCTGAAAAGGACCCTTCCTCCCACCCACCTCTACTAATTCCCCGCCCCCGAGACCCTCCCACCCCACTTACAAATTCACTTTGCCGAAGGTGTGTTCGAGGACGGTGTTGTGTTTTTGGTGTGTCGTCAAAGAGACAGGAGGCCAAGATCAGATGGTTGACGTCATGCTGCAGCCAGAGGGATTCAGGACATGATACTCATTTCCTATCACTTTACCAGTTAGTTCACACCTGTTACATTCAACCACAGCTGGAGGGAAATCTGTCACACCTCTACCCGTATCTGTTCTACCATGCTTCACTATGTCTCAGTCGTAGCCTCAACATGTCATGATATATTCCTGTTAGATGAAATATGAAACCTTTGGCTGATAGATTATATTACTTACTACTAGTAGTTGTTGGAAGGTTTTTCTACTATTGTGTTCAGTGATTGATGGATTATTAACTCAAAGGCAGACGTGGTTGATGCCACTGTTCAGCCACAGGTCCCCCATCTCCATGCCCTTTCACTGAACCTCATCTGAGCATCTCCTTCCCACAGAAACGGAACCCTCTTTTTAGTCATAGCTGCCAAGGGGACAAGAGGTTCAATAAGCGAATGTCCTCTCCCTGAGCTGTGAGTTGACATTGACACGGTGTTTTGTTAACCAGAGTGGTTGAGGCTGTTCCCCACATTGTGTTTCTGTGTGTGTACATGCAGTCTCTAAGAAACAGAAAGAATGAAAAAAAGGTGGTCCCTCTGCCCGCCCCTCCTGTGATCAGTCCTTTTAAGGAAATGTTCTCTGATTACAAATGTTGTACTCCATTGTAGTGAGCTATCAGTTATAAGCGTACACCCTGCATACACTCTTGCTTGCAGCCCTCTTGTATCCCTGAAAATGCTTATCATCCCACCTGACCCTTCCTGTACACTCTTCCAGCTGGCTGTTTCATACCTCATGCTAAACAGCTTAATCAGTGCTCAAGTTGTAAACTTTCTGCCCTTCCTCAGCTCACATCAGTAATAATGTACGTTGAGCTGGCCCAATCTGAAGGACTTTGGATCAGCCATTAAAATCATCCAGCCAGCAAACACTTCCTCATTTAAATAATTGCAATTCAGAATCCAGTCATTCACCAGCCACCCAGAAGATTAATATGTGCAATCAAGAAACTGTAGCAAGTATTGAAGAACTTGCATTTTAGTGAGCAGAAACCCTTATTCAAAACATTTTACATGAGCAATGAGTTAGGTTTGTTGCTCAAGGGAGAGAGAGAGAAATCATCCAATGCAAAGTTAGAGCTTCACTGGCCCACTGCTTGGCTACCTGTAGCACCACTACACAAACCACACGTCTACTTCAACTGTACACACAGGCACTCATGCTGCCACGAGGTGTCACTAAAACACAAGGCTCACCGTACTCAATATTAATTCCCCCAGATCTAGAAGGTGCTGTTCAATTGTCTTGCAATAACAAGGCAGTGACAAGAATGAAAATTAAATTGAAATTTATTTCAGAACCATTTAATTATCAACATACAATGTACAATGTACAAAATGACTGAGCTCTGGAAAACTGGCCCAACATCTTGATTAGAACTGAATCTTTCCCAGTACAAACCCAGAATATTCTAGCAAACATTTCATCACCATTAAAGAGTGCAGTTTTAAAACCAGTATCTAAATGGAATGTATCTCTTATGTAGCTTTGTCTACCTGTTCAACACATTCAGACATGAGATGGTAGAGACTTGTCACTTTCTGTATTGCAGGCATGAATGAGTTTTTAAATCCTGTTACAGTCCAATTGACTGGTAGGTTTGGGCATGTCTCAGAGTTGTGAACAGGTCTTCAGTGATTGGCCGAGAGGTGGGTAGTATGGAGGACTGGGGTGACAACTTGTCAAGTTTAAGGATTGTTTAGGATCTGCCTGGGTCGCCCATAACCGGTCATACCAGCCTGAGATGCTCCCTTGTTGGTGCCCATCTGCAGGCCGATGACACTCTTCCCCTCATTCAGTTGGTCCTCAGAGAATGCTCTCTTGTTCTCTATAGCCTTCCTGCAAAGACAAACATCACACAAATCAGTTTGGTGATTAGACAGAGTAATGTCAGGACTGTTACCTTCACAGGAAGTGACACTAAAAATGGTCCTCTGACTCACTTGTGAAACCAGTTGGGGTCACCACGGTAATTTCCGTCATCCCTGGTGACAGCCAGGCTTCCCAGGGCCATCAGAGTCTTCTGAACAGCAGCAAGGTCTTTACCTACAGACAATAATGAAACAAACAAATTCTGTAAATCCAGACATTGTGTAATAGGATGGACCATAATAACTGACAATTTCAGCATTTAAAAACGGATACATTGAAACTCAAATTTTAGTAGTAGGAGTAGAGTATGTTGTGGGTGGACAATAGCGATCAATTCTGAATTCTTGAGGTTCTGAAGCTTCAAATTATGCAAAGGTAAAGAAACATAATGGTGAGCAACTAACTCCAACCCCTACTGGATTGACCAATGACTGGATATCCTACACCATCCAACTTGCTTGTTATTAAGGGTGGCTTGCTGCTTGGATAGTATTTCACAGGACAACAACATGTGGGTACATTCTTGAATTGAATAATGTGGGTTTATTTGAAACCTAAGTGTTGAAAACGTAAACCCATTTAAAATATTAGGATCGCACCAAGGTAGTAAACCATGGTACCAACTGCTAAGTAATTCCATGGAAATGTCTCTTGAATCAGTATTATCAATATTACCACAAATGTACATCAATACCTTATAGGATATATACAGTTCATACTCACCACCCAGTGTAAATAGATTCAATAATTAAAACTAGTATTTCTATACCAATCACTACAGCATTCCATGTGATACAAACATGCATGTGGGGGAACCCTCCCTTGGACCAACTGGCTGAGATTACTACATACCTTCCCAGAGGTCAACTGTCTGAAACACATCAGTCTTGGTGATGCCGTACTTCTCAGCAGCATTGAGGAACTGGGATATCTGCTCCATCTGTTTGAAGGCCATGCCTGAGCTCTGGATCTTTTTGATGGGCTTGTTTGCACCAGACAGGCTGTTGATCAGCTCACACAGAACCTGAAGAGAGCAAGAGCAGGATGAGAAATGCACACACTGCCAGTACAAGACTGGAAAATCAACAAACACATGATAACTAAGACATAAGGACAGACACTCACACAACCATCCTTGAGCCAGTTCTGCCAGCCAATCTTGCCAGTCTCAGGACGGCCAACTTTGTCACCACATTGGGCAATGATCCAGTCAGTCAGCCGCTCCTCCAGATCCTGTTCATACTTCTTATCAATCTTACTCTGCACCTCACGACTCAGACCATATGAAGGACCTTTGTTTGCCATAGTTGTTCCTGCAGGGAGAGCAATACATGTAGATTAGGTATGTCCATCCTTAGGCAACACCACAGAAAAAGAGCAACAATTGAGAAGATAACATCTGAATATCTTTTACCACAAAGCTAACCGAAGGTAAAGACAGTAACCAAGGGCTTACTCTAACCCATAAAAGGCATTAAAAAGTCAGTCTAAGAGCTCACCAACAGTATCCAAGTGTTCACCACAATTGGCTGCTTGAAATTATCACTCACCTACAATGAATGACAAAAACATCCCCTTTTGGATACTATTTAAAGTGGCAGGTCACCTAACTACCAGGGTTAAAATCAGCTATGCCAATTAAAACCACTTCATTCAAGCACAGCCATTAGAAACCCTGAAACAAACCATAGAGATAGCAAGATGTCAATTCCTACATAAAGGAACTGAGCACTTCAGCATTTTTACCAGGGAAGGCTGATAAAACAAAACAAAGAGAAGAGTAAGAAGGATAAGTTCAGGAAGAACCAGCACTGACAGAACAATTAGGCCCAATTAGGATTATTTTTTTTACTTTCCATTTTGGACTGGTGTCTAATGTCTGTTTATATGTACATTATATAAATACAATCCATTTCATACTTCAGGTAAAGATGGAAAACCAGTGGTTTTGATGATTTGGGGCACAAATTGGCTCATATCTAGCAAAGGGACCCTTTTTGGGTCGACATCGCTGCGTTTCCAACCAGCTGCCAAAAATCACAGACTGCATCAGATGCCTTGCTCAGAGACTTTTCCGGCTATGGCTTCGATCCAGACACATTTCAGCTTCTGGTTTAATTGTAATGTAACCAAGTGGGATTTTCAACTTCAATCACTTATCTCTCACTGTTTGGAAGTCTTGTGCATCTGAGTTCGGGAAGGATCAGTCATTCTTTAAGAAAATTGTGTACTTCTAAATGGAAAATGTCTACACAGTTCTGCCCATTTTTTCATAGAGGCCACAATTAAAATAATAAAAGTCTGGTGAATATGCTCCCAACTGCCCCCAGTGCCCAGGTTACAATGGCCCTAGTCCCCTGAGTGGTATTTGACAAAGGGAGCATGATCTTTTGGCTGTTCTGAAACCATAGCAACAAATGCTCTGAACCAAACCTGCAATTTTGTTATGTAGATGTTATCCTGTCTAGGTGAATAAAATGCAGAGCTTATCCACCAATCGGATTCTGTGGCCACAGACAATCCAATTGCCATTGGAGCCTGCATTACAGTTAATGGGCCTTGATCCTTTAAAACATTCAGATTTTTTTTATTTTTGCTTCATTTTTTCACAGAGTTAGTCCATGTCATTTGACTAGTTTACTCAAACTGTATACATGTATGTAACTCAACTTGGTTTTATTTTGACAATACAAACTATGTGTATTGCTTTGCGATTGCTGCGCCAAAAGACAGTTTTAAAGTCAATTGAGTTCCAATTTGTGACATTGATCTGAACTCTGATCTTCGGGTTCAGAACATGAAAAAGAGCCTAAATGCCTCACAGTGTCAACAGAAGGGTTCAAGAAGACTAAGACCAATTTTCCCGAAGATATTTAAGACTAAGTTTACTCTTAAAATAGTTTTTGATGTTCATGGACATTATTACAGTCCACCATTTGGAGACTTCAGATCTAGACCTTATCTATAAGTATTGGACTCAAGAATCATACAGTTGCTACAATGATCCATCACATAACCTTTCAGAGCTGAGGTCAGAGAATAATGTGATCTCTCTGTGCGACTCTCATTGGCTTCAGTTGTATCCTATCCTCCTCTCTGGCCACGCCCTGTTACCTACATCCTGTTTGGCTCAGTGCTTCCTTTGTCACTTCCTTCCTATCTCCGGATGTTGCTGTTAACCTTCAGTTAACTGCTTCCACTGCTTTGTTCTGTTTTTAAACAAACTGCAGTATTGGCAGTGCACAAAATAAATTTTTAAACGGCCAAAACAATTTAACATTTTTATTTCTTGTGAATCTTCGGACTGTAAGATTGGTTCCAGCTAGCTGTGCTGAGTTTGGTTCGGGGTACCTGGTGTATTAGTCAAGCCCCTTTTGAGCTGGTGTGAGTCCACTTTAGCGTAGCCTGTTTCTGACTTGATGGGTCTCAGAAGGTTATTCATGTTGTTGTTTGGTGACTAAGAGTCTATCAACAGGAGGTAACTAACTGCACCCTGCACCTCCCCTTACCTTTGGACTTTCTCCTTATTCATGCCTCAAAAGTCA
>JACXGJ010005738.1:0-22500 GCA_016801105.1 Esox niger | reverse complement strand
ATGGACATACCAGCCTGGTTCACTCAATCCACTGTAATCTAGTCCCATGGACATACCTGCCTGGTTGCCTTAATTCACTGTTATCTAGTCCCATGGACATACCAGCCTGGTTCACTCAATCCACTGTTATCTAGTCCCATGGACATACCAGCCTGGTTCCCTTAATCCACTGTTATCTAGTCCCATGGACATACCAGCCTGGTTCACTCAATCCACTGTAATCTAGTCCCATGGACATACCAGCCTGGTTCCCTTAATTCACTGTTATCTAGTCCCATGGACACCCCATTCTGGTTCACTTAATCCACTGTTATCTAGTCCCATGGACATACCAGCCTGGTTCATTTAATCCACTGTAATCGAGTCTCATGGACATACCAGCCTGTTCACTTAATCCACTGTTATCTAGTCCCATGGACATACCAGCCTGGTTCACTTAATCCACTGTAATCTAGTCCTATAGAAATACCAGCCTTGTTCACTTAATCCACTGTTATCAATCCACTGTAATCGAGTCCTATGGAAATACCAGCCTGGTTTACTTAATTCACTGTTATTTAGTCCTATAGAAATACCAGCCTGGTTCACTTAATCCACTGTTATCTAGTCCCATGGACATACCAGCCTGGTTCCCTTAATCCACTGTAATCTAGTCCCCTGGACATACCAACCTGGTTCACTTAATCCACTGTTATTTAGTCCTATGGAAATACCAGCCTGGTTCACTTAATCCACTGTTATCTAGTCCTACAGACATACCAGCCTGGTTCCCTTAATCCACTGTTATCTAGTCCTATGGACATACCAGCCTTGTTCACATAAGCCTTTACAAATACACAGCAGTTTGACTCCAACTCAGTAGCACTGATCCACAGATGACATGCCCTAGAGTATAGATACTGTGTTACAAAACAGACTCTGAACATGTTAAGATACATCATGGGAAAGAAAGACCCCAGAATCATTTTTTTTATGTACGTCGTTGTTTAAAACACTGGTATAGCTAGTGTGTGTGTGTGTGTGTGTAGATAGAGAGATTGATACTTGATGGCTAGCTAGATCTGACAGTGAACCAGATCCATCTAAAAGTGAAAAAAGAACTGTTTCTCAACATAGTCGTTCTCTACTGAGGAATTGAAACAGGGCTATCACAGAGTAATTCAATGGGTGGGAGATGGCTGTGTGTGTGTGTGTGTGTGTGTAAAAATAATATGAAACAGAATATGAAAAATGGAGACAAAACCAACCAGATACCATTTTGACAATCACTAGAGCTTGATAGGTACTAACGTTCACTCTGACAGAAACAAAGGCATTTAGAAGTAGTAAGGTGTTTATATGTACTTACTGGCTTTGGTTGATGATTCTATGAGCTGCTGTAAAAGAGTTCCTTCCCGTTTGAAACAGAGCACAGTCTAATCTTAAGGAGTGCCGGCTTAAAAAGAACAAACACGCTGGTCTGAAATGACTTCACCACAATCAAGACAAAAAGCCAGAGAAGGGACTAGAGAAGAGGCAGTCAGGGGAGGAAACCACAGCCCTAAAAGGTTATGTGCTTTTTTTCTAAAAAGAAAAAGTCCTCATATTTCATTCTGTGACACACACTTTTTTTCTTGTTCTCGCTCTCCCCCGCCCAGAAAGCGTGACTCCTTATTTGGGAGCAGGACATGGAGGGAGATGCTGCCAAAGTGCTTGGTTTGGTCAGCTTGAGGAATTCTCCAAATATCTCTCTACCAGTTTGTACAGAGAACAGAGGGTAGGAGGGAACAGTGGTTTAGGGGTACCAGGGGAGGAATAGATGCTTTCAGTAATTAGAGGGGGAAGGAGGCACAGCTAGAGGGAAGTTGACTTCATTGGCTCTATATGAATATTCTTTCATTTGTGGTTTCTGGAGTCTTTCATAAAAAGGAAAAGAAAACGTCTGGTAGTCATGGAATGCGCATTTAAGTTTTCAAATGCGAAGAGAGAAATTTAAGCCTGCCAGTCAAAGTGCAAATACTACACTTCACTGTGTTTTGCTTTGCTTTGTTGGGTGCTTAGTCTTTATTTTAAACCCCATACTATGCCAGTACTATATGGCAGCATTACATACACACCCAAACACACCCTTTACAGCCAAAGCAAGGCATGCCATAGCTTGAGGGGTCAATTATGTTAAACACTGACATCACAGATTGCATCACCAAGAGTTTTTGTTACTTAGAAATGACTGTACTCCATAGAAATTCTTAAAAATACAAATATACTAAACAGTGGATTGCATTAGTCTTAACCTCTGAAAGGTTGATTCACAAAGTACGATTGAAGTTGATTTCAGTCTTTTTGCCGGACCGCGTAAGCCCTAGAAGAGCAATTGTTTTTAAAGATGCAGGCTACAAAACAACAAGTCTATTTCTGGTGGATTTTCTAATGATGTCTTAACATTTCTCTGGCTACACAATTCTCTCGTCTTTTCACCTGATGAAAAAATCTGTTATCAACACCTATATTGATACTGTAGTTATTGTATCAATGTCATTCACAAATGGCTAATTTGCTGTTAAAACGGACAGTGGCAAAAGCCATACAGTTCATAGATGCTAGTTGTGGTGGAGGTAAACTTAATAAGAAACATTACTCATTTTAACACAATGCGTAATGGCGTCTAGTGACATATTACTGGCTAATAAGCTTTTAATATGGCCAGTGGCAAAAGCCATACAGTTCATAGATACTATTTGTGGTGGATGTCAACTTAATAAGAATTGTTACTCAATTGAACACAATTATTTTTGGTGTCTAACGAGATATTCATATATACCGACACCAGGCAAATGTACAGCTCTGTGGCATGGTGGTTAATGATACAACCTTTCACATGAGCGTCCCATGTTTGACTCCCGAGAGGGGGATCACAATCTACACTTTCTATTGCAGGCCGGCTGAACTAGGCTTGCCTGGTTTCTTGTTTTATATAAACTTAAAAAGGGTTGTTCTTGTTCTTATATAAAAAAAATCGAAATATAGTTATTGAATAGATAATCACTCCCTTTATATTGTCTAGATTATTTCAGTGTCATTTGGTTTATCCGAATAAGTCTCACTGTGGGAATTAATAGGCTACCTTTAAAGACTACCTCTGTTCCCTAAATATTCAACATAAGGGCCTTAACCCTACGCAGACACCCCTAAACAGATTCACCAACACAGGCAACCCTTTATATGTACCTCAAAACAGATACCCCAAAATAGATAACCCTATTGCTCACTGGCATGTAAAATACCCCAACACACATACCCTTACACATAACCCTACACAGATAACCCAACACAGATATCCCAACACAGAAACCCCAAAACAGATAACCCCTACACAGACACCCCAAAACAGATAATCCTACACAGATACCCCAAAACAGATAATCCTACACAGATACCCCAAAACAGATAACCCTATGGATCACTGGCATGTAAAATACCCCTACACAGATACCCCTACACAAATAACCCTACACAGATACCCCTACACAGATAACCCAATTGAGCACTGGCATGTAAAATACCCCCACGTAGATACCCCTACACAAATACCCTTACACCAATGCCCCTATACTGATACCCCTACACAGATACTCCTACACAGATAACCCTATAAATAACTGGCATGTAAACACACATATGTTGTTACTGACCTTACGGAATCTGGCATTTCAGTCTGTTTGTTAGCATGTTTTGTAATATCATGTATTCTGCACTAGTTAGCAGCATCCCTTACATTATCTGTTTAGTTTAATATGAAATGTATCGGTCTGGCGTGGTTACATCCGTAACAATGGGTCTGGCGTGGTTACAGCTTTAGCTATCGGTCTGGCGTGGTTACATCCTTAGCTATTGTCTGCCGCAGTTACATCCTTAGCTATTGTCTGCCGCGGTTACATCCTTAGCTATTGTCTGCCGCGGTTACATCCTTAGCTATTGTCTGCCGCGGTTACATCCTTAGCTAGCTGCTACTTTGCATGATTTAAACGTAAGAAATGCAGCCCATTGGTCCAGAAAACATCGTAGACATAAACACTGCTTTGGACTTCATGTATCAACATTTTCATCCAAAAACACTTTGTCAAACAACAAAAGAATGTTGTGTGCATTCAACTGGGGATAGCTCATGCTGGCTCTAACTTGATACTTTGCTGGCATTAGTGATGCAACCAACCTTAAAATAATAACCAGAAACAGAAGTCATTTTAGATATTCTCAGATGATTTAGTACCAGATGGATACAATATCCATTTGGCTACTGTCACTTGTGCTATTAAAAAAAAATATATCACAAAATGATGTTGGTGCAACCCATTCCTTGTTCAAATGTGAACATAAGAGTGTATTTACATATGATTAAATGTTATGCATTTAAATGTCATCCCGATAACTTATGTTAGTGCAAATAAGCCTTGTTTTGTGAGTTTGAATAGAAGAGGATGACTGACAGATTTACAGTTAATGGGATGGTTGACTGGAAAAATCGATAGGCAGCTGAGATAATGTGTGAGTGTGACTAGCTAGCCTTTGAATGTTCTCAGTACACACCACTGACAAACACCACATGTATTTGAGACCTGAGTGAGAGCAAACAGTCCTGTCATGTATACAGTTCTGTTGAAACTATGGTTGAAGAGAGTTTCTGGTGATTTAGTATATAAGACTGGTTGAAACTATCAGTATTCATGACTACTGCTCTATTTATTTGCCAGCAGCACAGAAACTTGTGAACGATCCTTGTGGAATGGTTGAGATTAACACAATGTATAATGTATCTCAGGCCTCAGGCCTCGGTGGGGTTCGGCAGGCATCCAGAGACCTGGATCTGTCTTTAGAGAGCAGCTCCACTTACACCTGCCTCTGTCTGGCAAGACCAGCACCTGGCTGCATCTCAATGTCCATACTTTTACTTCATTCTAAAAGCATGTACTGCACTGATGATGGTAAAGTACGCACTGATATATATGTAAGCCAGTATTTGGACACACTACCTCACCATCAAATTGTGTCTGGAAATTTGACCACTCTGAGACACACACTGAGATACAGTGCCCCCATGAGGAACTGAATGGGCACCACAGCTATCATCGCAAACCCAGAGGAGACCGACAGCACATAAATATGAAAACAAATCACTTTCTACAGACCTGGCCTAGTAAACACGGTAAACTTTCTTATAATAGACTAGAATAACGACAGATACAAAAAAAGTATACACTCTGAAACAATGTTCTGTAACATTGTGATCTACAGATTTAGTGCAAAGTACAGTGTTTTATAGATTTAACCACAGAGATTAGAAAAGTTAATATCTGTGCCAACTATTATTGTATTTGTTGCAGAAGAGACAACAACACTGAAGCCTTTATACTAATGTTTCACATTTAAGCAATAAGGTGCAAGGATGTGCTGTTTAGCCAATATACCACATCTAAAATGTTTGGGATTGTCATATCCACAGTATGTCATCTCATATATAATAGCTTTTAGCCAATTAGCATTGTTCCTAGTTCAGTATAATATGTTAACTTCTTCTGATGACCAGTTAGACTTGCAATCATGTGGAGGAATCAGCTAATGACTAATTGCGTCATCATGAAAATATTATGGCCATGTATTCAGGCTACCTACTCACCCTCCCAGTGGGGTTTATGTTTATGGTCAGTGGTGTTGTTTATTATCAGAGAGGTTGATATTTATTATCAATGGGGTTGTTGTTTATGATCAGTGGTGTTGTTTATTATCAGTGGCGTCGTTTAGGATCAATGGTGGATCAAGGTGTTATTTATGGTCAGTGGGGTAACTGTTTATGATCAGTGATGTTGTTTATTATCAGTGCAATTGTTGTTTACGATCAGTGGGATTACTGTTTATGATCAGCACAGTTGTTGTTTATATTCAATGAGGTTCTTGTTTATAAGTAGTGAGGTTGTTGCATTTGTTATTTTCCTGTTACATGTGATATCCATGAAAAAAAGTAATGCAACCCGGAAAGTCAGGGGAGAGCCATCTTTATTCAGCATGAGACATCGATGTTAACAGTACATAGTTTCTCTCTCTCTCCCTCCAATGTACACAGAAAGAACACAGTATTTATACTGAAATACAAGGGAGGCAGACAATGGTCAAAACCAGCCATATATCCTCCAATAAGAAAGGCCTATCTTAAAAATGACCCTTTTATGGTAAGTTCCAGCATATGGTCAATGGTCCTTTCCATCAAGCTTGTGACAGTCACATGTGCAACTCCTACCAGGAGGCATGGACAGGATGTGTGGGGCCCATCAGTTTCAGGCAACATGTCCTATCTATACTCCTTTGCTCAGTTAATCAGTACATATGTGTTGTGTTAAGTTTCTCTAGCCTACTTTCTCTCACATTGCATGAAATAGCCCTGTATCAAGATCAGAAACATCTTGACACACATTCAAACACATTGTGTGTCAACATGTACTAGAATGTTTCTATTTCAGATAGTGGCCATATCAAGACTTAGACACCACAAAATGGACCATCTTGTGTCAGACTCAGTGGACACATTCTGATACAGCTTAGTTTCAAACCGGTTCCACGGAGGGCCGAGTGTCTGGAGGTTTTGTTTTTTCCTATAAATTTGTTCCCAGTTCAGACCTAAACAACCAGAAACTAATCAATTAGTGACCTAATTAACCATTGACCCACTTTGACACACCTCGAAACTATCAGTTTCAGATCCTCTGACACATCCTAACATGCTTTAAACTTTATTCAACAATTGTAATATTTATATTGGTGCTCATTGCTTTCCCCAGAAGTTTCTTTTACTCCCCATTAGAAGAATGGCTTTTACATGAACCTACTCTTCCACCATAGCTAAGAATGGAAGTGTAAGCCCAGACCTTTGAGGTTACAGACTGGGACATGTTTAAAACGTTTACTCTTTTTTGGAGCTAGAAGGTAATGAGACGGGCGTGGTGGGGATTATAGGTGGCAGTAAACAATCTAACCAGAGGTGGAGGCACCACCTGCAGAGCCGGATCCCCCCAGTGGACCAGGAACCACCGACCAGAGGAGAGAGACACGGAAGGTGGGTGAGACATTGGAATAGGGAGGGGTGAGCTGGAGGGTGTGTGATACGTCGTTTACCTTCTGAAGGATGGTGGGGATGGTGGGGGCGGTCCCTTGTGGACAATCACACCTTGTCCCCCGGGCACACGTCCACCTGCTCCTTTTGACGTTGCGCTGCCTCCTGCAGGCGGACGTAGGCGGTGAGACCCGACCTCGCCTGACTTCCTGACAAAGGGTGTCCTGTTTTACTTTATACCGTGCAGAACACAGTTTTGCATTCTTCATGTACTTTCTAGCCTATTGGGCTGGATGTGGCCCGAGATAGCCCAACGGGGACCCAACGTTTACGGTTGACAAAATATGTAGTAAGTAGAATTATGACACCATTATGTGTGTAGGACTTTTGTATATATAAAACCACGCCGATGCATATGTCCATTGGTGAGTAGCAGCAACAATGTTATTGCTGGACCGTGTAAGCAGAGTCTGCCTGGAGGAGCAAATGTCTCTTACTGACTGACTGAGTGACTGACTGACTGCTTGACTGAGTGAGAGACTGACTACCCCTTGTTAAATAGCGTAGAGGTTCGAGATGCGGGCTACAGAACAACAGGTCCTGTGTTTGACTTCCGTCACAGTCAAAAGTCATTATGCATGAGGATTTGTTCGGAATAGACAAAAACATTGCTGGCTATAACTTTCAGTAGCTACAAAATAGGAAGCCTAAAATATAACAGTTCTGGTGGGAATTAGGATTTGTTCATGGTAGACAAACACTGCAAACCTCAAACACAATTCTCCCGTCTTTTTCTAGACAAAAAAGTCAGTTAATGTATCCTATACTGATAGATACTGTGTCAGTGTCATTCACGAATGTCTAATTAGCTGGTAAAATGGCCAACAACAACTTCACAGGATACAACCTTCAGTAGCTACGCTATAGGAAGCCTAAAATGAAACTGTTCACTGTTATATTGTAACAATTTCTGGTGGATTTTCGAATTATATCTTAGGATTTGTTCAGGATAGACAAAAACTTGCCGACTACACGATTCTCTCTTCTTTTCACTTGACAAAAAAGTCAGTTATCAGCACCTATACTGTAGTTATTGTATCCGTGTCAATTCAAACGGCCAGTGGCTAAAGCCATACAGTTCGTAGATGTTAT
This sequence comes from Esox niger, assembly GCA_016801105.1. Lineage (NCBI taxonomy): Eukaryota > Metazoa > Chordata > Actinopteri > Esociformes > Esocidae > Esox > Esox niger. The sequence goes on along the minus strand of JACXGJ010005738.1, from coordinate 14,267 downwards.
TTGTGGTGGAGGTAAACTTAATAAGAAACGCTATACAGTTCAACACAATGGTTATTGGTGTCTAACGAAATATTCATATATACACATTACAAATACCAGGAGGTTTTGGTTTAGTGAATAAAGACACAGTCATTCACGTGGGTGACCCGGGTTTGAATCTTGAGAGGGCAGTCACCATCAACACATTCTGTTGTGGGCCTGCTGAACTAGGCTTGCCTGGTTTCTTGTTTTAACATACTGGGAGGTCAGGGATCCATTATTGTAACCAGATTAGGAGAAAATGCATTTCCATTATCTTGCTCTTATCTCTTTATCTTTACAAAGTGTGTCTATTCTGGTCACTGCTGTCTAAATGAATACATTTCAGACTAGTTAACTTTACAGTGCTTAAGAATCTTTTTTTAACCAATCACCAATTTGATAATGTCGCTTGCACAGATATATTCCTATCAATTGTGAAAAAATTCATTGGAATATACGTTACAGTACATATATTATTACTTAAGTCATGATAACATTATTTTAAAATACATTATGATGAAAAATGACAATGCTGCAATTATTCATAAAATATTTTCATTATTAAAATTCCATTAATTTATTTTCTGCATATAAAAGGGACAATGCATTTCAGTCAGAGGTGTTGTCAGTCCTCCAGCAGAAGCCATGCAGTCATCAAAGGACAGGAGTTCCCTCATCTGCTGTTATGGTATCTTTTTTTGGTCATTGCTATACTACAAACAAAGCACTATGCTGTACAGATACATTGTATATCTCTTTATTCAATCATTATTCATCTATTACATTAATTAGTGTCTTAATTCGTTGATTCATTCAACTATCTACAGCAAATTTCCAATATACATTCGTTATAAGCAGTTCGAAGCTAAAGGTTTAAGTTGAGAAGGTTGTTAGTTCAAAAAATGTATATTTCAAGGTATTAGCGCCAATTTGCACAACAACTTTGAGATTAAAAGGACTTGTTGGCGCTACATTGTTTTTTTCAAATGTAAACAGGTGAACATATAAATTGCTGACCTTCAGTCAATAGTAGCGGTAAAGAGTGACTTCGTGCATTGAAAAGAAACTTCACTGGGGCATTTGGTAAAGCTGGAAAGGATAGGATCAGGGTTTGTGTTGGAGAATTTAGAATGTGAGAATATATCGATAATTTACATTCATATTCAATTTATTTTTATTCCCCATGACACCCCTTTCCATCCCATCCTACATCACCTCAACCCTATATTGGAAGATGCATTCTGTCAGCTAGTTACTGACAAGCCCATCCCGCCATAGTGTCGGCCTACATATAAAGGTAACTGCCAAATTAAAAGAAGCAGCACAAATGTTCTTATTAGGGTGTTGGGCCACCACAAACTGCCAGAACAGCTCAGTGCAGCGCTCCGTTCCCCATGCTTACGCTTCCTTGACCTTCTCCTCGTAGGTGCCCTTGCCCTTGTAGGCACTCACATAGCCACTGGCATCAGGGATGTCTTCCCGCCCTGCTTTGCCCTTCCCTTTGCCAGACTCATCAAAGCGCTCCTTGTGTGCCCCTGTGAACTTGGTGGTGTCTGTTAGTCTGTCCACCGCAGCTGCCTTGGCCACTTTCTAGAACGGGACAGCGAGAGAAGAAGATATGAAACATTCACCCACTGAACACACATATACCACAGGGTATGTTCATTAGACACTGAGCTGCAGCCAGTTGGACACTCACAGTGATGCCCACATTAGCAGGTTCTTTCCCTTTGATGAGGCTGTGGAGATGCTGCACTGCTTCCTCCTGGCCCTTCCCCTTGAAACGCTTTGGAGCCAACTCTGACAGGGCCTGGTTGAACTGCTCAAAGGTGATCACACGAGCTGTCTTCGGTCTAAAATACACGCATGAACAGTTAGACTTTTTTCCCCTTTAGACTTGGTATGGTATTTTTATATCTTTCTGTGTGGAAGCTTTGAAACTAGGGACATTCTCACTTGACTTTAGAGAAGATGATGTCGACGTCGATGGCGGTGACATTCTTGCCATCGATGATCCGGCAGTCCTTGCAGAGTTTGGCAAAGTTTTTGCCATTCATCTCCTTCCCTGTAGCTTTGGTGTCCCCATGAATGGCAAACTTCTTGAAGGCAGTCTCAACCTCTGCTACTGAAACTAAGCCCTCTGCCATTTTGCCCTACAGAGAGGGAGAGAAGAATGTAGAGGGACAACGTTAAGAATGGTGTACCAGAGAAAGACAGACAGTTGTAATTTCTCACTAAGAGCAAGTGAAAGTACCCAGGGTCCATTCACACAGAAGATATAGAGGCAGATTTGGTCATTACGCCAAGACATTTCGTATACCAAGTCCTTTGAACATTAGACATCACACATACTCCATTTTCCATTAGCTAGATTACTTTTCTGCACTGAAAGAAATGGCTGCTGGGTCTGCTGACTAATTCTGGACATACTAACACACCCATAATTGAAAAGACTAGGAGATGGATACTAGGAGGTTGTTACTTGGAGGTTGATACTACGAGGTTGATACTAGGAGGTTGATTCTAGGAAGTTGATGCTAGGAGGTTGATGCTAGGAGGTTGATACTAGGAGGTTTATACTAGGAGGTTGATTCTACGAAGTTGATGCTAGGAGGTTGATGCTAGGAGGTTGATATTAGGAGGTTGATACTAGTAGGTTGATACTAGGAGGTTGATTCTAGGAAGTTGATGCTAGGAGGTTGACACTAGGAGGTTGATACTAGGAGGTTGATACTAGGAGGTTGATACTAGGAAGTTGATACTAGGAGGTTGATACTAGGAGGTTGATACTAGGAGGTTGATTCTACGAAGTTGATGCTAGGAGGTTGATGCTAGGAGGTTGATACTAGGAGGTTGATACTAGGAGGTTGATTCTAGGAAGTTGATGCTAGGAGGTTGATACTGGGAGGTTGATACTAGGAAGTTGATACTAGGAGGTTGATACTAGGAGGTTGATACTAGGAAGTTGATACTAGGAGGTTGATACTAGGAGGTTGATACTACGAGGTTGATTCTAGGAGGTTGATACTAGGAGGTTGATACTTGGAGGTTGATACTAGGACGCCACAAGTAGATCTGGCTGACAATAAGACCACTCACACATTACAATTCATAAAGAAATTGTTTGCTGGCCACAAAATCAACATTTTCTAATTACAATCTCCAGAATGAACACCTGTGGTTTTATTTGAAGATGACAGTCACACACCGAAATGCTATCAAGAATTTTAAATAATGTGTGAAGGAATGGTCTAAGATCCCTTCCAATGAGTTCAGTAACTCACACAACATTTCAGAAATAGGCTCTGGGTCCTTATTCTCACACGATGAGGAGGTAAATAAAAGTGTTAAAACAGTTTTTATTATTATTTAGAATTATTACTAAAACATGCCTGAATTAATAATTAAGTCGATTCATTTGAAAGAAGACAGTCTCTAGAAATGGCTTAGCTCAGAGTCAGCAAAACAATAATATTTTATTCTCAAAGTTTTTAGTGAAACAAAATTCATAATCATAATAAAAAAATGTTTATCTAAAACACAAACATTTGTATTAAGAATACAGCTCATTTAGGAAATATGTTTTCAGGTATTCCCACAATTGAAGAAAATTATTGTGTTAAATTAATGATAATTAATGATTGTGTGTCATGCAAAATAAATACATTTCATTTTCAATTACATATTCGTTTTTCAATTATATAATATTTTTTAGGCTTTGCCAATATAATTTATATGATTTTTTAAAAATATATACCTTCCAGACCACCGACTATTGCCCACGTTTCAATTTATTTTCTTGCCTATTGATAATCTAATTTCTCTGGTTCTCTGTCATGCCTTGGGTTTTGACCTCTTTATTTCTGAGCAATGGATAAACTGATGTGCCGTATAAATATAGATCTGTTTACCTGTTAGGTGAACGGATGCAGAGTAAAGATGATGCTGGGGATGGACGTGCTAATGCCGAGTCCTCCTCGTAGCCCTGCCTCTACACTTTCACAATGATGACAGAGAGAGAGAGAGAGAGAGAGAGAGAGAGAGAGAGAGATAGAGAGAGAGAGAGAAAGGAGCTAGAGAGACCGAGAAGGAAGAGAGCAAGCACCGACCAGCACAAGCAATGAGATCATAAGCATCCCCTCCCTCTTAGGCGCATGCGTTGATTCCCCCATACTCCCCCATCCCCCTCCCCTCACCATCCCTTACGATTTGTCTCACAGCTGGTGCTGCCACACCCTGTCCTCAGTCTGTCTGTTGTCTATGGGTCTGACGTCAAGCACAGCCTTTAAATGAGAGGAGTATTGAATTTTAACTGTTTTCATATAATATTTTAACTAGAATGATGGAAAAATCCATATGCAACAAGTCTGCTTGTTTGATGTTTCACTGTCCCTATATAAAGTGTACCATTTATGTAGACATTTTAATAACCATTTCCACATTTTGTTTAAAACATCTTAGTGGACATTTAATTAAACAGTGAAACACATGCTTTCTGTGAGGATGTTGATGAAAACCCCACCCTCTAGTGGATAATCTAGTATTGACACAAACACTATCAGCAGTACTAATGCAGTAGAAGTGGTAGTGACAGCAGTACTAATGCAATTATATTAGAAGTGGTAGTTACAGCAGTGGTAATGGAGTTATGTAGAAATGGTAGTGACAGCAGTACTAATGGAGTTATTGTAGAATTGATAGTGACAGCAGTGCTAATGGAGTTATGTAGAAGTGGTATTGACAGCAGTACTAATAGTAGTACTGACAGCAGTACTAATGTAATTATATTAGAAGTGGTAGTGACAGCAGTACTAATGCAATTATATTAGAAGTGGTAGTGACAGCAGTACTAATGCAGTTATAGTAGGCCAATAAGGTTTCTCAAGCCTACTGTGTGAATATATAGAATAACATTCTGTTCCCAGTATAACCACACGTGTAATATTTAAAAGCGTCTCAGTTGCCCTTTTTAAAAAATAGGATACACATTAACAAAGCATAAATTATGACATGCAGTTATAGTAGAAGTGGTAGTGACAGCAGTGCAAATGGAGTTATAGTAAAAGTGGTATTGACAGCAGTACTAATACAGTTATAGTAGAACTTGTTGTGATATGTAATGCTGTTTATCACACACAATACCTGGTGACCTCAAAATCTTTAGCATCTGCAACTTGTTCAAAAGACACATTCATGACCACATTCACCAACTGTAGATCTAGTATTTAAATAACTTTTTACCCAATTGAATGCTTTTGATTTCTATGCTTAGGTTCTTTTCTTAAACTCTTTGTTTAGGGTTACAGTGCTGACATATATAGTGTTTATTCATCAGTGTACATAGACACACATGCTTTGTTTGAGGCTAGTGCTAGATCATTAGTAACGATACAAAGAATTAAAGGGCCAGGACAGCTTAATGGAGATTTGACCTTGTCCTTGTGAATATGTTTACTGTAACAATGTTGTGTGGGTGTACACATGCTGGCACTGGATCCTATGTCATTCAGAGAAAACACAGGACAGGGTATTTTGTCAATTTACGTCATCGGCCATCAGGAAACACTCACTGCTGCTGTGGCAACAAATGACCACCATTAGCAGTATGTCTTTTCAACACACGCTAACATTGAGGCTGTTCTTAAACGCTGCATCCCTGTTTACATTCACAGCTTGCTTATGTTTTAAAGAAAAGGCAAGTTCATCAAGATCAGTCATTTTGCAAAAAATAAAAAGCAACAGTGTATGTTACCATGTGGTACGTCGGTTTATTTCTCCATGGTCACGTTCACTTCCCAGTTTCATGCAGGTTGGAAATGGTTATCGCTAAAGCCACTCGTGTGTTCTTTGTTTACAGTAAAACACAGGCTCCCCTTTAAATGCCAATGGAAGAGGACCGGGCTGTGGCATTATACACTCTTTAAATACAGGTCAGTAGTTCTGCTAGGGAGTCTTTTCCACACGTCTATCAGTCTGAACCATGGCTGGGTCTAATTTCCCTCTTCCTCCAGACACCTACACTTGTCTTCTGTGCGCGGATGTACTGCGAGACCCGGTCACCATCTCCTGTGGAGACACCTACTGCCTGGAGTGCATCAAGATCTACTGGGACCAGTTTGACCACCTGGGGGTGTACAGCTGCCCGCAGTGTCGGGCCACTTTCACCCCACGGCCTGTTCTGAGGCGCAACGTGCCCAGCGTGACCCAGGAGCACCGGCAACATCCGGAGCTGCAGCCCTTCCCACAACTCCAGAGAGATTCGCTGTGTGACTTCTGTGTCGGCCGGCGCAGCAAGGCCATCAAGTCGTGCCTCATGTGCCTGGCCTACTACTGCGAGACGCACATCAAGCCCCACTACGAGTCGGCCACCTTCAAGAGGCACAAGCTGGTAGACGAGACGGGTCACCTGGACAGGAAGATCTGTCCGCAGCACGAGAAGGGCCTGGAGCTTTTCTGTCGCTCAGACCAGATGTGTATCTGCGTGCTGTGTACCGTCAGGGAGCACCGCAGCCACAACATCATCTCCGCTGAGGAGGAGCGCGCTGAGAAACAGGCAAGACTCGTGTCGCTCTAACAATCCACACTCATTAAACAACGCTAGCAGTTTGCGGCGGCTGCAGTGACGGAGGTTACGCTCATTTTGAACATCTAGATACGAAGACGTCTTAGGGTCACTAACAATCTCCTTCTGTTAACAGAAGAACCTGGTGGTGACCCAGTCTGAGGTCCAGCACATCATTCAGGAGCGGATGAAGGAACTGCAGGTGTTGAGACACAGTGTAGACGTTCTTAAGGTTAGCTCCTGGTCCACGTACTGGTCTCATTCTGACACTCCTTGGGGGAATGACACAACTTCTGTTCATTAATGTCGCACCATAATATTTCCAACAGTACATTTGTCCGACCATGTGTTATAAGAACACACAATCGTCATTAAAATAGATGTAACCGTCAGTAAGGAGACGTGAGAGACTTCGCGGTCCGCCCATTGTGTCGCATCTCCCTTCCATTACCTCAGAACAACGCACAGCGGGCCATGTCGGACAGCGATAAGATCTTCAGCGAGATGCTACAGGCGGTGGAGCGATGGCACACTGAGGTGAGTCAGCTGATTAAGGCCAACGTGCAGGCGGCCATGTCGCAGGCCGAGGGCTACGTGGAACGGCTGGACCAGGAGATCCTAGAGCTTCAGCGCAGAGACGTAGAGCTGCGCCAGATCCTGGACACAGAGGACAACATCCACTTCCTTCAGGTACAGGGGAGGAGGATCAGTGCTGACAACAGGCTTGGAGAAATGTTCTGAATGTTGCGTGGGCTTTACAAATGAAGTCCCTTAATTTCCAAAATGTTAGTGCACTGTGTCCATTAAACTGTATTAAACATCTTTGGTACTGTAGAATTTCCCCACACTTTGTGTGCCACCTGAGCCCATGGTGCCCAAAGTCCTGGTGAACCCACAGTTTTCCTTTGGGGAGGTCACCAAGACTGCCACCGACATGAAGGAGCATCTTGATGACATCTGTAAGAAGGAGCTGAGCAAAATCGCCAAGCTAGGTTGGTCTTATAAGGTCATTAAGATGCAGCCAAAGAAAAGTATAGCCTTTCAATATAATAATCAACTGAATCTTACATTTCCAGTAAGTGATACCCCAGTGTATATACTTTCACCAAGAGGTGGAGACAAACGATTCAAAGGTATGTGTATATATATATATATTATAATGTGAAATTATGTTAACATTATCATGTGAAAATATATCTCTGAATACATAACCCATCATGCTTTTCTCTACAGTTCCCTCAAGAGTAGATTTTCAGGAACCCAAAACTAGAGCAGACTTCTTGAGATGTGAGTGATACTCATCTGTTCGACCTAACGCAATCATCGAATCTTCGTATATTTCCAATAAATCTTTTTTTCTCCCAGATTCCTGTCCGCTCACCTTTGACCCCAACACAGCCTACAAGGAGCTGCTTCTGTCCGAAGGGAACCACAAAGTCATGCGGAAGAAGCCGGTCCAGTTTTACCCCGACCACCCCGAACGCTTCGACGGCTTCTCCCAGGTCCTTTGCAGGGAGTCCCTGGGAGGCTTCCGGTACTACTGGGAAGCTGAGTGGAGCGGGGAGTTCTCCATCGGAGTGGCCTACAAGAGCATTAGTCGCAAGGGGAAGAACTCGAACAGTCTGCTGGGCTACAACGACAAATCCTGGAGCCTGCTCTGCTCTGACTCTGGCTACTCTGCCTGGCACAACAAGATGGACAAGGACCTGCCAGAGGCCCCGCGAGCCACTCGGATCGGAGTCTACCTGGACTACGCTGCCAACACAGTGGCCTTCTACTCTGTGTCAGACGCCATGGAACTGATCCACAAATTCAAAGCCCAGTTCTCTGAGCCCCTTTATGCTGGCTTTGGAGTGGGCTCCTCTGTGTCCCTCTGCCAGCTGAAGAAAAACTTCCAACCCTACTGACCAAATGGTTAACAGGACTGTCATCTACACAGTGCTAATGATGCACACATCATCATGAAACAATTAAATTCAGCTGATTTTAATAATAAATTATAAAACAGTATGAGTGAAGTGAATCATATTGCCAATGATAAAACTAATCAGATCAATGTTTTCACTTTAATATTTTGTCAAATATAATGAAAATTGTTGACAATTTATCAAATAAAGACTTGAACTAGACCAATACGAGAAGGAACTTTCTGATACACTTTCCATCTATAAAGGAAATGTTATAACATGACACATGCAAGTATCTCTCAATGGCTGCCTTTCCAAACTAAATAAATATACACACCCTTCAGCTAAAGGAACTGATACAAATGTATGCAAAGGCCTAGCACAAAACAACAAATACACAATCTAAAAAATAAATACAGCACATTGTTACAAAATGTTGTCATCTGTTTTGTAGAATTAAAATACAAAACAGGACAATAGCTACACAGAATAATAAAAAAAATACTCAAGAAGATTGAAAAAAAACAAATTCAAAACCAAAAGTAATTTGAGGTTGTTTACACTGAATTATAAAAAACAATGTTTTGGTTTGTGAAAGCTGTTCTGAATGTTCCTGTTTACTGCTTCCTGCCAGTGCCTGACCAGTGCTGGCCCTTCTTTGTCATGTTTGCTAGCTGGTTTATAAAACATGCCAAAAGAAAACATCAGTAGATTTGTATCCATTAAATTAGATTTAACTCATCTTCCTACATAGGACATTTACAGAAAAAGACACCAGACCAGGTCTACTTCAGGCCCTCGTTTTTTGCGTCCTCCCTTAACAGCCAAGTGAAGAGCAGCTAGTTGAAGCCTCAGGGTGAGTGAGAGAGATGACGTGGTCCTGGCCTACTGTGGGACACTTGGTGCCTCTTCATGGTGTCTTTGAGTTTGAACGTCTGTCCACAGTCTGTACATTGAAAGGGCCTCTCCCAGGAGTGGATGCGTGTGTGTTTGTTCAGGGTGCGGCGGTGGCAGAAGGCCTTCCCACACACGCCGCAGACAAAAGGCCTCGCCCCTGTGTGAATGTTCCTGTGCTCCTCCAGGCTCCGCTGCTGGGTGAAGCAGCAGCCACAGTCTGGACACTGGTGGGAGGGCGAGGGCGAGGGAGGGCGAGCGTGAAAGGAGGGCGAGGGGACCCTGCGGAGGGTCCCCCAGGTGAGCTGCCCGTCTTCCGAGATCAGCCCGGTGTACCTGGCGGTGAGCTCCGTCTCGTCACTAGAAGCGTTGCTGCTCCGCAGTCTGTCTGTCACTGGGCTGACCTGGACATAGGGATGACAGCTGTCAGGGGCCAGGGGTGTGGAGGCCATCTGACTGGACACTGTGACTGTTGGATGAGTGTACATGGTGGAGGACAGGGGGTTGTTTCTGGGATTAGAGATGTATGGTGTGTCAACAGACATACTGTCGTGTCCTGCTGTGTTCACTGACATTTGGATAGGCTCTGGAGGAGAAGTTATCTGATAGCAGTCAGGATCCTCCACTTCCTGCTTACACACAAACATGGACCCTTCCTCTGGGACACTCTTGGAAAGGTTCTTCTTCTCGTGGTACTTGGTCACCCCTAAGGCTGGAATCTCCAGGCTGAAATTAACAGACTCCAGTTTTACTGTCTCCAACTCGTTGAGAAATGACTTGGTCAAAGCATCTGGCTGTTCACTGGTGGTCTGGATCTTAACAGTCCTGTAAATTCAACAAACATGAATAAATAAAAAAAATAGGCTGAAGTACTAAATGAAGGGTGCTAAAATATATATGACATGTTACGACATTTTACGACAATTAAAGGTTAGATTACTCAAGTACACTTATAGAAGGTAAAGTACAAACCTATTCGGTCTGTGCTCCAAGGCAAAGGGTAAACCGGATGGTTCAAGCTCTGAAATCTGATTGGCTAAAAGCTATGGTATATCACAAAGTATTCCACAGGTGTGACCAAATCTTTTTACAAAATATTTTTATAACACAGTGCCATGCAAAAGTATTAAAAACCCTACCCAATTCAATTATTTGATTGAATTCCAAATTGTACATTGAAATGTAATTCTGTGATACTTTATTATAAAACACCAACACTTAAACCAGTTATTGTATGGAGGCATTGGTTATATGTCAGGGGGTATTAGTAAGAACAAAATACTGGATGTGGCTGGGATTACAATCTCCCCTCAAAACATCAAAGAGCAACATAAGTGAATCCATACTCAGTGGAACACACGGAACAATGTCAAGTAGTCATGGCCCAGATCAGAGCCATCTGCTACTTCAGATCACTGCATGTTATTAGGTAGTCTGCCATGTAAATCGCCAAAAAATATATATGGAACTTGTTTTGTCAGATTGGCATAAACTACAAAAGTACAATCAGGCTTTGCTGACCAGCGGATCATGTCCTCGATGTAGCTCTAACAACTTGGGTCAATCTGGCCAATAGTGGCTAAACCTGATAGATATGTGTAAACCTGTCAGGAAATAAACGGTAGCTACACAACCAGCTTGTAGCTGTAACATGTTTTGAGAAAAACTTTTTAATTGGCGAGCAACTATATCTATTGCTCTTAAATTATTTGTGGCCCCTGTGTAGCTTCTCTTTAATCTCATTTTTTGAACAGAGTTTTGAAGCACAGCCTTTTCTTGGCAGTGCCTGTGTAGTCTGATGCTGCTTCTACTTCCTGATTATTGATCTACCTGTGTTCACTTGGATATCTAAACCCTTGGATATGTTTGTAACCTTTTCCAAATCTATGTGTTTGTAGAACATGATCTCTCACTACTGTAGAATGTTTTTTTCTTAAAATTCAAATTTAGTATGACCATTTATCCTACAAGAGGTAGGGTTAATAACACAAAAATGTAATAGCAGCTGTAAAGTGCAGACCAACAGTAATGTAACTGTGTCCTCGTTAGAGCAATTTCTTTAACTGTTAGCTTCCACAGCACAGGGGTTGAATACTTATGCAAGCACCAAATTCCAGTTCCAATTTTTTTTTTTAAACCAATGTCACCATACGCTAATTGTTTTAAATTATCAATGTTTAAAAATAAAATATTAAACAGAATTACATTTCAAATATACCATTTGTAATTCGGTAATATGAGGACCCACCCCCACCTGTGTCAAATAGAAAACACTGCCTGACCCTGAGATTACTTTTTCTGTGCTTGTAGTTCATCCCCAAAACAGCAAACATGTTAGCATTAAATTGTAAGAGTCACTGTGAATGTGTTTGTGTGTGACCCCAGCTGAAATGCACTGTGTTGTGCCATGCTCCACCTACTGAAAAAACAGCCCCAAACAATTGACAACTCATAATATGACAGACTATTTATTCTGTAACAAAACAAAATGGTTTGAGGGATCAACCACAATTACAGAAAAAGTGAACATTTGCCCACATCAGGCAAAACAGGACACCCACCTATTTAAGAGTATGTTGTGCTGTGTCTCCACCGATAATGGGACTAAAACAAAACCGGAGATGATCTAAAATGGTGTCTCAACTACACGATACGGGGGGGGGCGGAATCTGAGTTTAAGGGTTTCTAGATAATTAATATAAAATAAAATGCAATGAAATGAATGTTGTTTACATTTTCCAGTGATAAAGACAGATGAAAATGGTATGGTTACCTTCATTTTAAATGTTTTATCATTCGCGTCCAAAAGTTTTTACAATGAGCAAACACTCATTCTAATAAAAAGTAATGGAATTCAAATGGATTTAACCTATTAAACTATTAAACTGAGGGTGATAGAATAACTTCAGATTTAATCAGCAGTCCCGCTGGCCTACCCTTGTTCTTGAGTGTCTGTTGAGCTCTGTGCCGTGTCTGTCTGTGTAGGGGCAGGGGAAGGCGAGCCGACCGTTAAGATCCCAGACTGAAGCCGCTGTTCAGCCATGCTGATTGCTTCCTCCATATCCCTGGGCTGCTGCTTCTGCACCCAGGTGCCAACCTCCTGTGGCAAAAGGGACAGAAACTGCTCCATGGCCACACACTGCTCTACTTGTGCAGCAGTCCTTAAGTCAGGCCTAAGCCAGTGCTTGGCAGCGGAGTCAAGCTTTTGCCCCAGCTCTCTAATTCCCTTCTGGGGGTCATACCTCAGAGACAGAAAGTCCTGCCTGCTCTGATCCTCCACAGTCCACATCTGTCCCAGTATCCTGGTTTGGAAGGCATTAGACAGCCCCAGGGGTCTGATCGGTTGACTCTGCTTCTGCATCTCCTCTTGCAGAAGCCCTGTCAGCCTAGCTCCCCAGTCCTCTGGGTCTTTATCACTCCCTGGTGTCATCCTTGTCTGCTCATCTTCATCCTGGGATGAAGGCTGGTCAAGGGTTCTGGTCAAACCATCCTTAACCAGCTGACTGAGGACCTTGGCCTGGATCTCGCCCTGTCTGGTCAGAGCTTTCAGTTGTTGTTTATGCACATCCAACAGGGACACCAGAAACTCAACCACATCCATACTGATTGCAGACTTTGGTAAGGACATATGGCCAAATGGATCACAAACGTATATATTATCACCACAAAAAGTTAGCTAATTGTTCGGGTCAAATGTCCAGTACCATCGCTAGCTAGCTTCTAGCTAACCTACTAGCTAACGTTAGAAAGTGTAGACGTTCAAGATAGGTAGCTAATTTAACGATAAATGTCGTACATAAATGTTAAGAATGATCATATCACCTCAAAATGTATTATAAAAACAAAGTGATTGACATGGTGTGCTAGTTACCTGCGATGGCTAACTACTCGCCGTGGACGTTTCAATTGCTATCAAGCTAGCTACAAATAATGTTTGGACCATTTTAAGAGAGCCTGTTAAATTCTAGAGGGATTGTGACATAATCTTTTGAAATTCGAGAATGGGACTAAATGGCAGCCATCTTGGTCGGGAGGAAATTGTACTGTGGCTATACTTTTCCTGATTTCAATTTTATTTTTATTTTGCATTATATTATTTATAATCACAACCAAATTTAATGTCAAAGTAATACAATTCAAGCAGGTTTTCAACAAATTGTATGTCTATAGTCCGGAATTCCTTAACAGCTGAACGTGAATGCCTGTAAAACATTATTATAGAATTGCATTGGGTGAAATGAAATGTTCTAAAGCAAATTATGATAACTCTTATTAGTCGTCATTTTAGGATACTTGAAGATGCTGCTTTTAGGCAGCAACAGAACCAATCAAATGCCTTCCAGTATCCCAGGATGCGTAGTAAAGCCATGATTAGAATGACTTCCTGACCAATATGGCGGACATTTTTCGATTACAAGAGCAACATAAATCGGTCCAACTCGAAAAGTGTCCTAGGTTCTCAATCTATGTACGAGGGGAATATTTACCATGTTACATCAAGCGGAAGTACATTCAGACGTGGTCACAACCAAAGTGTATCCCATGAAACATTAACGTCATGCTGTCAACATTAGAGATTTGGTAGCACTAATAAGCCTTGCCTTGAATATAAAAGTCAGTTTTTCAGTTATTCGCATTGTCTGAATTTTGATCTTGAAACATGTTTTAATACACACCTTTTATTGAAATAACTCTTAAATATAAACAAATATGAATTGTTGTAAATGTTTTGAGAGGTATATTTTTCAAAACAACTAATCAATTAAATTTGTCAGTTTGAACTAATACGTTTTGTTTCCTTTATTTTGAAATGTTCAAAATGTTCGTGACATGGAAGTGTTTTTTATTGGATACCGGTTAGGGATGGGAAACTGAGGCTTTCT
>JACXGJ010005737.1:0-37691 GCA_016801105.1 Esox niger | reverse complement strand
CTGGGGTGAATAGAGCTGAACATGTTGACATCCTGCTGGTTAGCCCTGGGGTGAATAGAGCTGAACATGTTGACATCCTGCTGGTTAGCCCTGGGGTGAATAGAGCTGAACATGTTGACATCCTGCTGGTTAGCCCTGGGGTGAATAGAGCTGAACATGTTGACATCCTGCTGGTTAGCCCTGGGGTGAATAGAGCTGAGCATGTTGACATCCTGCTGGTTAGCCCTGGGGTGAATAGAGCTAAACATGTTGACATCCTGCTGGTTAGCCCTAGCGTGAATAGATCTGAACATGTTGACATCCTGCTGGTTAGCCTTAGGGTGAATAAAGGACTTTTTTGGGATCAAAATTGATTTCTATAAAACATTCTAACCCATAACCCTAATCTCAACCCCATGCCTACAAAGGCAATACATATATACCCGAGTGCCGGCAAAATGTCCTCACAAGTCATGATTTGCCTTTAGTTTCTGTTTAACAGTTCCACATTGTAATGGGCATATGCATGGTGAGACAAACCACACGAGGAAAGCTACAAAACAAAATTCCTACTTGCAGCCCGTCATACATTATAATGCTAGCAATTATTAATAAATGTTTAGATAACGTCATCCCCACAATGATGATATACCGAGTCCAGCCTAATCAAAAGCCTTTAAGAAGCTATAAACGCAATGTCGTTTTCCCTGTGCGAAATGTCAGAGATGCTGCTTTCAAAGAGAAGGAAACAAATGTGTCTGCTCATTAAAACGTTTTGAGATCAGTACCGGACGAGGATCACCTCCTAGAATGCCCGGTGTCCCGCTCGTTGGATGGGATGAGTCAGATAACACTGAGCCATGCATGATAGCATCTGCTGTTGTGGCTGACTGTTTGCCTTCTGTAGCTGATGTAAGATCTAAACAGAGTAATATCTGCAATACTGTAGGGTCAGACAGAATAGCAGGGTTCACACAAGGTCTAATTGTCCTTGGTTTACCATCCTTGTCTCCGCAAGTATAGTAAAATATAGACCAACAAATACACACACACCTGCATTCTATTCAGCAGCTGTTCTTAGTAGACAAAACAAACGAGAAGAGCATAAGGCAGATAGGACAAATGTATATAAGGATCTGAGTTCACACAACACCAGGGAATAATTACCATTTGGGATACACTCACTGATATAAGAACAGTAGATAGGCTGTTGTCATAGGGCTCCTGTACATATTAACGGAGCTATTTGGCAGCCATCTTACCAGGAGGGACCTGTTCTGAACAAGATAAAATAGAAACACAGTAGAAGTGGCTATTTTTAAAGACACCCCTCACTAATTCTCAATCTACGTTACTCTAAAGTCACGTCTATACATCTCTACAATGTCTATATATCATCCTACATGCCAGCTCTACTATATCTGGTTTATTTCTGGCAATCATCTTGTCCTCTGTTAACATTTTACAGACTTAACCAACTGTCCACACAAACCTTCCAGTCCTCAACTCAAATGTCCCCACATCCCCCCAAATGTCCCCACATGTCTCCACATCCCCCCAAATGTCCCGCATTTCCTCATAGTCTCTGTGTCACTCTGTCAACACATGACAGCAGCAATGACAGCAGCAACAGTGGCCAAGGTCAAATGCCTCCAATAAACACCCCTGTTATTGATCATGCCTACTGACTGTAAGTCACTCTGAAAGGAATATCTACTAAATGACTCAAATGTACACCAGTCATCTTTAATAAAATGTCCTTTTCCCCCTATGAACCTACTGACCAACAATGTTAATTTCACTGACATATGTGTCAGTTAGCACCACACACCTCTATTCTATTTAGCAGCTGTTTGTTGGAGAACAAACAAACTGTGAGTTCTACACATGACACATGACAGGGTAATAAGTCTCCACATACTTTCTTTTCATTACTTTTATAACAAAGATTTTTATAGCATGAGAATCATAATACATGTTCTACATCCTTTAGCCACCTTCAAACATCCTGCATTGACAACTCAGAACTGAGCTGTTGGTGAGCACCACTGCATTAAACCACTTGTGATTAAGCATTATAAACGTTTTACCTCAGCAAATTAAATGTGTTCATGTGCACCTAGACTTTTCAGCATAGGCGTAAATGCATACCACTAACATACAGCATAGTTTCCCTTAACACACGGAAATACATCACCATTCTCCTTCTTAATTAACACATTAAAGTACAGCACGTTCGCCCTTATCAACAAACTACCATACACAGCCTTTCCCTTCATCTCTGAGAGTTATCTGCGTGTCAGTGGAGCTCTAGTCCCATAATGCGTCAAAGCGCTGCAGAATGCTTCTCTGTCCTGTACTACTAGCCATGAGACATCGGGCGACTGGCCCGTCTTAGCAGCATCCACATTCCCACCGGCTGCTGTCCCACCACACAGGCCCGCATAAAAGAACGAGCCAGCGGCAACGCGGACAACCGTGAGGTTAAAATTGATTATAAATGAACACTTACTGGATCTAGGAACTCGGCACCCTCCTCCACTGCCATTTTCCCAGCAGTCGAGAGTGAAACACAGGTCGTCAATTAGCAGCGTAGAGATTGGGCCAGGCGGAGAGCCATCGTGTGAATGCCAAGAAACACGGCAAAACAAACAAGAGTTCGACACCAAGTTATTCCTTTGACACGGCAGAGGAGGTAGCTAGCGTGCTAATACTGGTCCTAGTCTGACACAACCTAGCCTCCCAGTTCCCTGCCAACATCGCCGGCGCTCTGACCACCAGCCTTAAACCAGCTGTCTCCGTAGACGAAGCCTGCACATCGCTGAGCGGAGGATCTCTGCCTCACTTACCATACTTGTCAGCACTAGTCACCCTGGGCAGTGTGTAATCATGATACACATGGCGACCAAAATAGCAGCGTAGAATCGTGCGCCTCGGACAGGCCCTGCCGTGGCCTCCCTTTCTGTCACCGTAACCCTGTCTGGAATCTGTCCTGCGCAAGTTTTAATGTGACACTGCTTATCAGCTATTTTCTCTATGGCTCAGCAACCAGCCAGAACGGTAAGTCACTGATGCCAGGGAGTTGAACCCAAAGTCAACTGGGCCAGCTTAGGAGGGATTTGGGTGTATTTCCCCAGGAATTAGCCGCGTAGTCCAGCCGCTTGGCTTGGTCCTCCCTACACTACCTTGCAGGGCAAGGCTGGGCTGGATGGTTCTGAACTGGACCAAACATTAATCCCACTGACAGAAACCATCAGACAGCATTCTCCCCCCCGAACAGCAGCCTGATAAATTGAGTCAATGCAGGCAATGGTAACACCTACTGTATAACATACCAGTAATGTCAATAACATAACACAACACACCAGTAACATTACTAGCGCAACAGTCAGATTAATAACACACTAATCTAAAGGCCTAAACCACAACGCCTAAACCTGATGGCCTAAACCTGACTATATTCATGAGCTCCAGAAAAACAACAACTTCAAAACTCGGTCTTCTCAAGATTATCATTAACAATCTTTACAAACGAGCTGTGAACCAGGATATGTATTTAGTCTGGCAACAACATATTGCTTTCTATAAAAAAGAGGTGTGAACCAGGATATGTATTTAGTCTGGCCACAACATATTGCTTTTTATGAAAAAGAGGTGTGAACCAGGATATGTATTTAGTCTGGCAACAACATATTGCTTTTTATAAAAAAGAGGTGTGAACCAGGATATGTATTTAGTCTGGCAACAACATATTGCTTTTTATAAAAAAGAGGTGTGAACCAGGATATGTATTTAGTCTGGCAACAACATATTGCTTTTTATAAAAAAAAGAGGTGTGAACCAGGATATGTATTTAGTCTGGCAACAACATATTGCTTTTTATAAAAAAAAGAGGTGTGGACTGGGGACATATAAAATACATGTTAATCTGAGCTAGGACAAACATCTGCTGAAGACGTGTCTCATTCAGGTAAGTTCATGCATGTCTCTGACAATTGTAAGGTACCTGCTTTTCTCTTTCATGAATACATTGACCACAAACAATTTAAAACAAAACAATATGAAGGGGAGATTATGTGCATTCTTTACAGTGTTCTTTACAGTGTCCACTGCACCTTTGTCTTTCCTTTCCAAAAAAGTTGAAAAGGAAGGATTTGAGTGAAGAACAGAAGAGTTGAATTTGCAGTAGTCTCTAAATTTTAACCCTTCTGTTCCTCACTCTAAACCTTCAGGAGCCACTGATTGTGATATCTATGTACTTTTTTCTCCATCTACCATCTGATTGTGCTGCTCTCCTCTGCTCTCTCAGTATAGTCAGTGCACATTAAGCAACATGCTGCAGTTTCTTATGTTATTTTGAAATATACTTATTCAAATGCCTTTTTCATTATTTCGCTTGTAACATCTGGATGCTACACTACCTCAATCAATCAATCAATCAAATTTATTTTATAAAGCCCTTTTTACACCAGCAGTTGTCACAAAGTGCTTTCACAAAACACCCGGCCTTAAACCCCTTACCTTAATTGTTTTCACTTTCTGAGCTAAATTGCCTGTCTTTATAGTTACCTAAATTTTGGTCTCATTTGCTACAGATATTAGTCAGCATTATCTAATCAAAATATGTACTGTAGTTAGCATTCCGGTAATACTGTATATCCTACCCAATACTAAGGTAATACTCTATATCTCACCCAATACTAAGGTAATACATTATATCCACCCAATCCTATGGTAATACTCTATATATCTCACCAAATACTAAGATAATACATTATATCCACCCAATCCTATGGTAATACTTTATATATCTCACCCAATACTAAGGTAAGACATTATATCCACCCAATCCTATGGTAATACTCTATATATCTCACCCAATACTAAGGTAAGACATTATATCCACCCAATCCTATGGTAATACTCTATATATCTCACCCAATACTAAGATAATGCATTATATCCACCCAATCCTGCGTTAATACTGTACATATCTCACCCAATACTAAGATAATGCATTATATCCACCCAATCCTGCGTTAATACTGTACATATCTCACCCAATACTAAGATAATGCATTATATCCACCCAATCTTACGGTAATCCGTCCAATCCTTCGGTGCACCAAACTTCTTAACCTTTTTAGTGTTAGAATGTGAACAATTATTTGGAAAAAAATTACACTGATTGAGAGGATCTAGTCTGATCCTCTCAATCTCATCAGTTTAGCTAATGTCCTTTTTACATTTTAAGTCTGCCATGCCTGTTGCTAGCTTCAGTCAGTTTACTCGTTGCTTAGAGCTTGCTCTACAGGAAATTAACCTTATGTTTTATGTAGTTACAGTAAAACGTGTTAATAACCGTAACTTACCATAATATTGTTATGCAGTTATAGTAGAACAAGGTCATAACAAGAAATTAACATGATTTCGTTTTGTAGTTATACTAGAACAAAGTCATAAGAGTAAATAAAACATGATGTTGTTTTGTAGTTATATTAGATCGAGGTAATAGAAGGAATTCACTATGACGTTGTTTTGTAGTTATATTAGATCGAGGTCATAGAAGGAAATTACCATGACGTTGTTTTGTAGTTAGATTATGGCGAGGTCATAGAAGGAAATTACCATGACGTTGTTTTGTAGTTAGATTATGGCGAAGTCAGAGAAGGAAATTACCATGACGTTGTTTTGTAGTTATACTTCAGCATACTAATATCCAGTGCTGAGATGGTATTGCACATGATGATAGTAATGGTATGCCCACTTTAATATTCACCCATCAGTTCAGTCAGAGGACATTTAGTAATTTAACAATTCTAGTTTGCTTACAGATTAAAACGGGAAATCGACAAAGTGAGGCTGACTGTGTGACTATTAGTATTTAACTATCAACTTCTAGCGATAGCAGTAAATTGTTTAAATTGTTAAATATACATTTACTTGTAAAATATATTCTCCTTTTCTTCCAGGACAACAATTGCATTGTTTAATACTTTTTATTTAGAAGTATCCTTGAAAGGCAAACAGAGATTATTCCCATAATGATGGTACGTATTAAGTCTTTAAGAGAGTGAGCAGTAACCAACAATGAGAGATACGAATGTCTCTCAAATGAACTAACATGATACAGGATTTACATATCAACTGCTAACAGATCCATCTACCCTGTGGTGCAGTTCAGGTTGCTGCTGGTTCTACTGGTCCCCATGGTGGTACAGTCCTCCCTGAATCCAGTGGACTGTAATGACATCTACAAGTCTGGTTTTGGACAGAACGGGGTCTACACTATCTACCCTGCTGGACCCACTTCACCTGTCCAGGTGTTCTGTGACATGTCCATGGAGGCAGGCTCATATCTGGGAAAGTGGACGGTCAGTATCCAACATCTGTCAGGTACCAGTCCTTAAGAACACACAACTGTTTACTCTGGATTTCAGTACTAGATAGTACTGGGCCTAGAAGCAATGCTGTAGAGGCTTTCTGTTGCTATTCTTTTTTAACACAATTTACCATCTAAACCAGTCAATACGTAAATGTTCAATATATCTCTAAACCAGGTGATTCAGAACAGACAGGATGGGTCAGTAAACTTCTACAGGAAGTGGGATGAGTACAAGAGGGGTTTTGGAAGTGCAGCTGGAGAGTACTGGCTGGGTAAGAACTGGTTTACATTCTAACCTACAGAATGTTCTCTTAGAACCTTGTTTCACAAATGACTAACCTGTTTGTCCGGGTTCCTTTAAGGCCATGTCTCATTGTATTCAGACAGTACAGAGTCTTTCTATGCTGGTAATGTTATCCAGGACTGGAGACGATGCATCTCCTGACCAAGGCTAGGAAGTATGAGTTGAGAGTGGACATGGAGGACTTTGAGGGGAAGAAGGTCTTTGCCCAGTACTCCTCCTTCTCTGTTGGACCAGAGGCTGAAGGGTACAAGCTAACATTGGGTGACTTCAAAGATGGAGGAGCAGGTGGGTGACAGCTGTTATTATACATCAAAATGGATAAAGAATGACCAAGTGCAAAGAAAATAGACCATTGTATCCATGTCGTCTTTGCATTTTTCTTGTTTGCAGGAGATTCTCTGACTAATAGCAATGGTCAGAAATTTACAACACTGGATAAAGACCAGGACTCTTACATCAGCAACTGTGCCAAGATTTACTGGGGAGCATTTTGGTACAATGAATGCCATTTTACTAACCCCAATGGGATGTATGCATGGGGTGAATCCACCTTTGGTGTTGGGATCAACTGGCAGACCTGGAAAGGCTATACATATTCTCTGAAAACCATTACCATGAAAATCAGACCAGTCACTGAACAGAAGTGAATCAGCTTAACTGCAAACTATCTCATTTTCTGACATAATACTTTCAACTGTGCCAATGCTAAACATGGCCACACTATGCACACAAGTAGAAAAAAGCTTTCTTTTTCTGTGTAACTTAGGGTTGTACTATTCGACTGTTTGGTCTATCAAATTAATAACCTTTCTACAGAATATAATTTGTTGTCATAAGAAGCATTTGTAAAAGAGGTCTTCATTGGATTCAAAATGTATATCTGAGTCCCACACTTGAAATTCCTTTCATAAAAACACAAGATATTTTCAACACAGTCTACAACAAGCACATTTAAATTCCT
This sequence comes from Esox niger, assembly GCA_016801105.1. Taxonomy (NCBI): domain Eukaryota; kingdom Metazoa; phylum Chordata; class Actinopteri; order Esociformes; family Esocidae; genus Esox; species Esox niger. The sequence continues at coordinate 30,062 of JACXGJ010005737.1, read as the reverse complement.
TTGTTTTGGTCTGTTCAGAAAATACCACAAGCATTGGAGAATATAACAATAATGGTAAGAATAGGAAAAATAGTTATATTTCAATGGCCGAAGTTGATCATGCCCATCAGGAGTCCTGTGACTGTCTGTAGTAATTACAAACAAATGAAGACATTTTGCACTTCTGGTTAGGTGCTATCTCCATTTCGTTGTACTGTACTTGTACTTGTTCAATGACAATAAAGTCGAATCTAATCTAATCAAAAAGTGCTTGGTGCCACTAATCTATCCAGTAAGTAATTACAACAGATCTCATTGGTAAACAGCACATTCGCGTACACTACCAGTCAATAGTTTTAGAATACACATATATTATTACAGTTTTCATTGATCTTTAAGCAGTTCAAGTCCAGTGAATAACCTGAAATGGATCTAAACAGCAAAAGGTTGACAACAACAAAAAAAGATGTAAATTTCAGAGGCCTTTTTCATGGAACAAGTAATGTGTTAGCACTTAACAGCTGGTCAGGAGCACTGGAATTAAATTAAGCCTTGATAGTTGTCAATTCCTACAAGTGTCACCACATCTGTTGATTACTTACAAACCCAGTCTGTATAAAAGCAGTGTTGGAACAGATTGTTTATTACACCTTCTTAAGCATTATTTGGACAGCATTGTACTGCAGGAAGTAGTATATTGCTATCAGAATAGTGAGAAAAAAGGCAGTGAACAAAGGACCGACCCACGACCCTTAAAAGTGTAGGTTTTTCCATTAGATATACTGGAAAGAAAGCCAAGCTGTCAATGCAGTAATTTCCTACACCATCAAAAGGTATTTAAATCTTAAGAAAACGCTGACCTGAAGAGGTCTGGCAGACCACAACAAAATTGGAAAACAAGTTCTCGAAAGTGTTTTTGTGTCCTGTGAGGTAGGCAATAGCATGGTTCCTAAGTTTGTAACAGAGTACATTAAGGCATTACACTGTGTGAAGTTCGATAAAAACTGGAAAAATGAAGGTGTTCTAAAGATTTTGACTGAAATTGTGTATCTCGTAACGCAACTTAAACATTAGCAGGGGCGAAATCTAAGTAAACAGTCCTAAAAAATACAGGGCCCTGCAGAAAACAAAGGAAGAAGACTCCCACCAATCTTGGCACCTTTTGTCTCCAGAAGCAGCTTCGTCTGACCTAAAGTTAGGGTGGCATTGACAGCACAGCCTTCTATCCTGTTTAACAACAGTGTGCGTTGTTGTTGCTTCCAGGGTCTGTATCTACATGCTTGATCTCCTTCAGACCTAAATCATTTTCGCTGTTATAGTGGTCAACGATTACAGAAAAACAAAGTCACTGGCATTGCAAAGATGTTTTTGACAGTAGCCAAAACTGACAGACGTGTGCAAGAAAAGTTGAGTGGGTAGTTGTTACTTAACATGATTAAAGTATATTCTGTTAAAGTGGACACCCCGCTGCACTGGCTTCCTCCAGGTTTTCTGTCCATTAATCACATCAAACTAAAAGAAATATAAAAAAATCACATAATACAGCTAATGATGACAGAGTAATTATTACTGCCAACAATACAATAACCAACTACTCTACAACAGTAAATCACAAAATAAATGTCTTAAAGCTTGAGTGAAAACATTGACTTTCAACACTTCATTGGACAAAAAACCAAGTAGCCAAAAAGCTAGAGCACTGAAAAAAACACTAAACCAATTGTTTTACTGTATTATGAATGAGCTTTAAATTACCCATGTGCCATAATAATGGATTAAGCTGTTTTAGGAATGACTAGACCATTTGAGTGCTCCAACATTTCTGTATTCTTTTTAAGTGATGTCTGGACTAGGGAGAATACTGAGTGTTCCAACAATCTCTTTGTTCTTAGAAGAGGTCTGGACCAGCGAGTGTACTGCATGTTTCAACATTCTCTAGGTTCCTTCCCAAAGAGAGTTCGGAACTAGGGAAAGTACTGAGTGTTGCAACATTCTGCGTTTTCATCACAAGGGGTTTGGACCAGGGACAGTATATAATTGTCTGTCTGCTGAAGTCACTCTCATCTCAGTCACCCACTGAGGTAAGCCTATGCATGTCTCCTACTATTCCTAACTTAAGATTTACATGAATACACTGACTGAAAGTAATTTTAAACAGAACTATATGGAAGAGAGTTTAAGTTCCTTCTTTCCTGGTGTATAACGTAACATTCTACAATCTGTTCTAGAATCTAACCAGAGTCCTACTTGCTTATACAGTAAAAAGGGAATAGCGTAATATGAGGCAGAGTGACAATAGAATTAAACATCAATAGAAAAGAAACGTCAATACCTGGTAACCTGAAGACCACTATGTTAAATGTTTTCTCTGGGTCTTTCAGGACATCCACTCAAATAACTCATTAGCAGTTTCCTCAGAAGGCCAACAGACATCCATCTCCACAATCATGGCATGTATTAAACTGCACCCATTTTAACAATAAGCAGAAACCAACTTTCAGGAATACTCATTGTAATAAGAGACACATTTTCCTAATTAACCAACACTGTACCGTTTTTACAACTGCTAACCAGGATTGGTGAAAATTCCATTTCAATTCCAGTCAATTCAGAAACGACACCAAATTGTACATTCTATTCAATATTTTCCACATTGCAAAGCATAGATGAAAATGTGAATTGTAATTTCACTGTACTGGTAGTTACAGAACCATCTACCCTGTGGTGCAGTTCAGGTTGCTGCTGGTTCTACTGGTCCCCATTGTGGTACAGTCCTCCCTGAATCCAGTGGACTGTAATGATATTTACAAGTCTGGTTTTGGACAGAACGGGGTCTACACCATCTACCCTGCTGGACCCACTTCACCTGTCCAGGTGTTCTGTGACATGTCCATGGAGGAAGGCGCATATCTGGGAAAGTGGACGGTCAGTATCCAACATCTGTCCAGTACCAGTCCTTAAGAACACACAAGTGTTTACTCTGGATTTCAGTACTAGATAGTACTGGACCTAGACAAAACGTGTAGATGCTTTCTGTTACTATTATTTGTTTACACAATTTACCATCTAAACCATTCAATAAATAAACGTTCAATGTATCCCTAAACCAGGTGATTCAGAACAGACAGGATGGGTCAGTAAACTTCTACAGGAAGTGGGATGAGTACAAGAGGGGTTTTGGAAGTGCAGCTGGAGAGTACTGGCTGGGTAAGAACTGGTTTACATTCTAAACTACAGAATGTTCTCTTCATAGAACCTTGTTTCACAAATGACTTTAACCTGTTTGTCCGGGTTCCTTTAAGGCCATGTCTCATTGTATTCAGACAGTACAGAGTCTTTCTATGCTGGTAATGTTATCTAGGACTGGAGACGATGCATCTCCTGACCAAGGCTAGGAAGTATGAGTTGAGAGTGGACATGGAGGACTTTGAGGGGAAGAAGGTCTTTGCCCAGTACTCCTCCTTCTCTGTTGGACCAGAGGCTGAAGGGTACAAGCTAACATTGGGTGACTTCAAAGATGGAGGAGCAGGTGGGTATGAAGAACTCTTCAAAAATGAACTTGCATTTGAGAGGAATATAGGATTATTGCAGGTTACAATTAGGTCACATTGTGTCCATGTTTTCTGGTAATTGTTCTTCCTTCTTGTTCTCAGGAGATGCTCTGTCTTATCACAATGATCAGAAATTTACAAAGTTGGATAAAGACCAGGACCTTTATGGCGGCAACTGTGCGAGGAATTTCTATGGAGCATTTTGGTACAGAGACTGCCATTACGCTAACCCAAATGCAATGTACGCTTGGGGAGAATCAACCTATGGTATTGGCATTAACTGGAAAATGTGGAGAGGCCATTCATACTCGCTGAAAAACATTACCATGAAGATCAGAGCAGCCACAGAAAAGATGTAAACCTACCAGAGGATGCATGTCCGAATTTTAGATATTACAAGATTGCAGGGGGAAAAGGGGATAATCCAGAGAGAAAGGGTTAGGGTTCATGTAACACTGTCACATGAACACATTATATTTATACAGCTAGAAACAAGGTTATTTTTTATTTTCTGTTATATAGTTAGAAAGGGGGGTGCTGAATTTGGGCCTTCAGAGATGAGAGGGTTCAGCAGGGCACAGAAGATCCCAGAGCCTCTGATCTGCTCAGAAGTACTCTGTTGCCATAGCAACATGACCCTGACTTTAAAAACGACGCTGTGCCTCCAATCTTGTAACTCTGTTTATCATAGCCCAACCCACCATCTGCTCTAAAGCTCTTTGAAATGCCTTTTAAAGTAAGAAATGTTTTGTACAAAGTAAAATTAGATATATTTCTGTCATGACCAATCTCACTGGAAATAAAAACAAATAACTACAAAAACAAAAGGGATGCCTTGGTTTACAACTTGGTTGGGTCAAAATGTTATATAACATAATATTTGGACCCAAACATTTTTGATGGTAAAGAACACTGACATTCACTGCAATGCACTCCATATTGCATTGAACTTCCATCATTATCTAAATGACTTGAATTATTCTAGTTGTATACTGTAATGACTTCAGGAAGTACAGTGTACCTATGTTGACACGTGGGTATTATAAAGAATGCGGGTAGACCTCCATTGAGCCACTGAGAATATCAGATCATGATAAATAAAACAAAGAAAATGTCTTGGAACATTCTGGATGTAAATTAAAAAATATACACTACCCTCCAGAATTATTGGAACCTTAGGTAAATAGGAAGAAAAAAGGATGTGATTCTTATTTCTAATATTGATCTTAGATGTAAAATATCATGAATCTAGCCAGAAATTTTTTAAAGGAAAGCAATTACAAAAAAAAAATTATTTTATACAAGAATTAGTGATACAATTATTGGCATCCTTGCATTTTTATTTGTGCTCCCTGTCTTTGCCAAGATTACATAGGTGTCATCTCAGACCCTTAGCAAAGCATTACACCAATTCCCATAGCTTTTAGCATAGCATTACCCCAATTCCCATAGCCTTTAGCACAGCATTAGACCAATTCCCATAGCCTTTAGCATAGTATTAGACCAATTCTGATAGCCTTTAGCAAAAGCATTAGAACCTAGTTGCTAACCTTTAGCATAGCATTAGAACCTTGTCGCTAGCCTTAACAAAGCATTAGAACCTAGTCGCTAACCTTTAGCATAACATTAGAACCTTTTGCTACTTTCAGGCTAACATGACAGTATAATACTGGATAAATGAGGCGGATGTTACAGTGTAGTACTGGATAAATGAGGCGGATGTTACAGTAAAGTACTGGATGAATGAGGCGGATGTTACAGTATAGTACTGGATGAATCAGGCTAACATTACAGTAGAGTACTGCATTGTACTACAATCCTCTTAATGCAACATCAGCAGTTTTATGCCAACAGAAAAAGCAACCTCGCATTATTGGCAGGCAGCTCTGCGCTCTCTGTATTGGCCAGTGGGATCTGATGTCCCTCTGTTAGAGATTGAGAGACAAAGTGAAATGACAAACAGACTCTCCACAGAGAACGCTAACAAGGAATGAGCAAATCATGTGTCTGAGTTGAATAAAAAATGGTGATGCAGATGACAGACACAGACAGAGAGATGACCTTAACACACCATCTGTTGGCAGAGCACTAACAGGCTCTGATAGAAATCCATTAGGGACCATGAATAAGTTAAAGCTCTTTTGGTCCAGAACCAAAAATAACCACGTCCTTCAATCACAAATCTTTTACCCCAGATCTTTTACCCCTGTACTTCTATCCCAAATCTTTTACCCCAGATCTTTTACCCCCGTCCTTCTATCACAAATCTTTTACCCCAGATCTTTTACCCCCGTATTTCTATTCTAAATCTTTTACCCCGTCCTTCTATTCCAAATCTTTCACCCAAGCTCTTTTATCCGTTTTGTGTTGTTGTGTAAGGGTGGTGTTGTCTAGTGTGATGTGAGAGTTGTATTGTGTAATGTTGTCTGAGGGTGGTGTTGTCTATTAAGGTTGGGGGAGTTGTATTGTGTAATGTTGTCTGAGGGTGGTGTTGTCTATTGTGATGTGAGAGTTGTATTGTGTAATGTTGTCTGAGGGTGGTGTTGTCTATTGTGATGTGAGAGTTGTATTTTGTAATGTTGTCTGAGGGTGGTGTTAGACTCACCAGGTAAAAAATATATTCATTAATATGAATTTAGAACAAAAATCATCAAGACTGGAATCTATCTGGAAATGCATTGTAAGTAACATAAATGTGAGATACATAACTAACAGGATTTGATACTGCTGCAGGCTTTCCACTAGTCAAACAGAGCAGTGTGGAGACTGTCCATTTGGCCCCTTCTCCCTGATCATGATCCATCACCACAAAGATCGAAACCTAACCCCAGACAAAACGGATTTTTGGCCTGGATGGAAATTCCAGGCAGCAAATACTAAGCACAATGTTGCTTAGAATGATAGTGTAAAAGTGAAACAACACTGAACTAATAGTCTGTCCAGGTAAGTTCCATTGTCTGTCCAGGTAAGTTCTGATTCTGTTTCTCCTACTGTGATAGCCTTACACTCTGAGAATTAATAGCTGAGTTAGATTAGAAAACATGGCTAGATGTCATGAATCCATTCCACTTCAATCCCAGCAGTTAGCTTCTATACAGCACAATACCCTTCACAGCTCAACCAAGTCGCACACCCGTTAGGTACTGAAACCACTAGGATACCTGTCATTTATCTTCTGGCTGTGGGATGGGTGTACATGTATTAACACCAAGACATCAAGACTCAAGAAAATGTAATTAGAGCCAACTTTGTCTTTCTGACTGTCTTGCAATCCAGGACCTAAACCAAGCCACTAACCACTAATGCTACATTTTAACCCATTGTACGTGTCTGGCCAATGTTTGCCGCTAAGCTAAATTCCTTTTATCCTTGTGGGGAGCAGCACAAGGTCCCAAGGCAAACTATCTTAGACTATACTCAGTCTGGACAACACAAAACATGTCACTGTGCATGAGGTAGTTAATCAAGGAAAATTGGGCAAAGTGAGGACATTAGTCCACTTTGTCAAAAAGATTAATCAGGCTTTGGCCTTAAGATAGTATTACAACTTAGTTCAGGCATTATGGGTTTTGTTTAGGAGATAGGGTTAGGTCAACTTTAGGCATAAAGGTTATGTTATTGAGGTTAAGGTTATGGTAAGTGTAGGGTTTAGGGAAACAGATGTGTGTGTGTACGTGTGTGTGAGAAAGTGTTTGTGTGTTCAGACTAATGTAGGGCCCCGCTCTACTGCTAACCTTGAACATGTCCTCTATGTCTAGAGAAGAACAAGAGAAGAAAAGAAAAGAGGTGTAGTGGATACACTAGCTCAAAGGTACAGGGTTCTAAGAACTTGTTCTAGAATCCTTGTACTTGTTCTAAAATCCTCCAATGAAGCTGTCCTAGTTAGTTCAGTTTTCTTTCTGTATGTTGATGCAGTAAAGAGGAAACCGAAGCCCTGCAGGGAGCCAGGGAGTAGGATGAAATGCGTCTCCCACAGCTACCTCCCAAATATCAGCCCTTTGTTTACTTCATACTCCTCACTCTCTCTCTCTCTCTCTCTCTCTCAATCCATCCATCCATCCCCTTTCTCATTTACTCTCTTCTTAAGCCTCTCTCTCCTCTCTCTTTGTGGATCGCATTGTGTTGCGGTGCGTAGGCGTAGAATACCTCTGTCCCCTCCCCTACCACCAGGCCCTGCACCAATCACAGAGCCTTGTTTCCACTGCATGCTGGGACATTATGCAGGAGCAGTGAGGTCTGGGCTCTTCACTCCCCAACCCCGCCCCTTCTCTCGTCTCTTATCTCTCTGTCCTCCTCTCTCCTCCTCTGTAGTGCTACATTGTTGTTATCATATATGCATATTAACCGAGTGGTATGCTGTATGATTCATCTCCCACCAATATGAGAGAGGAAGGGAAGTTAATCTCCCATGAATACATGGCTTTGATGGTAGCAGAGAGACAGAAAAAATAGAGACTGGAGGATAAAGAGAAGAGGGTGCTAGAAGAGAAGACGGTTAAGATGGGGTATTTTGGTGTATATTTCTTTCTATACTCCAATCGTCCATATGGTTTTTATAGGGGAATGTGGCCCCAGACAGTTCTACAATAAGGTCCTAGAGCTAAATATTTACAAGAGAATGTAGTTGGGGGAGTAAAGATGTATATTGTTTTTTGAATAAGTTATAATGAAATATTCAGTTGAGGTACATACCTCACTCCTAGCAAACTTTTCACAAAACTTCAATCAGGATACAGTTCTTCCATAGCTTTACCTAGCTTCAGTACCTTGTTCATCATAACAGATTTATTTGTTAAAAATATCAGACAACGGGATTGAAATTGGTGCGTGGCTTCTGAAAACAGGCCAAAAAAAATGGGTTTAGGTTGATATGACTGTTGTATGTTTAAAAGTTGCTGGTGTTTCTTTCGGCACTCATGTGTTTTTTTGTGCACAAATACAGTGTAGGGTATTAAAACACATTTCTGTAAAACCCCGAGTGTTTTTGTAGTGACAGAACATATTTATTTTTGTATATTTTCTGTAAAGAAAATGGTTCGTAGTACTGCAGTAAGTGGGGAGGGGCGTATGACCTTGTGACGCTGCTGTTGCTCAACCGTGCTCTCCGTGAGTGAGGGAATCGCACAGTAAGTCAGGGAGGTTTTAGCCCATACAGTTACATATGCCACTGCTCCCCTTTATATAGATAACATGTATTTTATGGTACATAGTAGACATTCTGTAACAGGATGACATCGTTACAGGAGGACCGTGTTATAACACAGCCTTTTAGAGGCTAACGGATCATTACAAATAGAAATAAACCTTTTCGTCTGGAGACCTGAATTATACCAGATGATTGATTATCATCATTTGTTGGGCAGATGAAGTGCTCTCCTCATACTGTGAATACCCCTCACCATGTGGATATCAAAGACACCAGATCCCATAGGGAGAGGAGTTAGAGAGCAGGAGGAGGTGGTGGAGTAGACAGAGGGAGGAGGTGGTGGACTAGACAGAGGGAGGAGGTGGTGGACTAGACAGAGGGAGGAGGTGGTGGAGTAGACAGAGGGAGGAGGTGGTGGAGTAGACAGAGGGAGGTGGTGGTGGAGTAGACAGAGGGAGGAGGTGGTGGAGTAGACAGAGGGAGGAGGTGGTGGCGTAGACAGAGGGAGGAGGTGGTGGAGTAGACAGAGGGAGGTGGTGGTGGAGTAGACAGAGGGAGGAGGTGCTGAGAAGGAAGTTAACTCTCTCTCCACACACAATAGCAGCCAGAGGGGACGACGGGTTGGAGAAGAAGAGAAGAGAGGAAATAACTGCAGCTTTCTCATTTTCCACTTGCCTTGGAAATTTATACTAATCTTTACCACAGCAAAAAGGAAATTATATTCAATTAAATTTAAATTAAATTGAAGAACAGATAAAAAGAGAGAAACAGTGGATAGACAGACAGGTGTGAGTCCATTGATGGACATCAGAAGATCCAACACAGATTTTAAAGACCTGTAATGAAGAAAATAAGCAGTGGAAAGTCCCATAAGCAGTGGACAGTCCCATAAGCAGTGGACAGTCCCATAAGCAGTGGACAGTCCCATAAGCAATGGACTGCCCCATAAGCAGTGTACTGTCCCATAAGCAGTGGACAGACCCATAAGCAGTGGATACAATCCCATAAGCAGTGTACTGTCCCATAATCAGTGGACAGTCTCATTAGCAGTGGTCAGTCCCATAAGAAGTGGACAGTCCCATAAGCAGTGGATATAGTCCCATAAGCAGTGCACTGTCCCATAAGCACTGGACAGTCCCATAAGCAGTGTACTGTCCCATAAGCAGTGGACAGTCCCATAAGCAGTGTACTGTCCCATAAGCAGTGGACAGTCCCATAAGCAGTGGATACAGTCCCATAAGCAGTGGACAGTCCCATAAGCAGTGTACTGTCCCATAAGCAGTGGATACAGTCCCATAAGCAGTGCACTGTCCCGGTGGGAGACACATTTCTGGCTCTATCTGCTACTTTCCCCTCATCCAACTCTCCTGTCACAAGCCCTCCTCAGCTCTCCCCTCCACACCTCTCCCCTCTCCCCTCCCTAGCCCTCAACCCCTGCAATTCTCCCCAACCCCCACTGACCAGCCCCGCCCTAACCCTCCCAGCCACCAGACACTACAGCGTTAGAGTGTAGTATGGATTCATTGTCTGGGCTCTGCTTGCCTTAGAGTAGGACATCTGATACACAGCTTTTACAAACACTACACACATTACACACACTACGACCTCTTTGTACCTTAGAGAGCTAACTATCTCAAAGAAATATTAACAAGGGCTAAATACTGTAGCACCATGCATTTGCCTTTGCAAATGTCATGGTGAATTAGACATGAAAAAGAGATTTCTCCCTTGTATAAGACAACAGTCACTACTACAGCACCACCCCACTGATGTTGGAGTTTTACTCTGAGTCATGTCAGAAGTACTGAATATGTGTCATGTCTGAAAATGAGTCAAGTCTGAAAATGAGTCCAGTCTGAAAATGAGTCCAGTCTGAAAATGAGTCAAGTCCTGGTCTGCCATACTACAGCCCTGCCTGTAGGGGTCAAACAAACATTTGTATTCCATTAGTTTCCTGTGTTTCCATTAGTTTCATGTGTTCCATTAGATTTACTTCTGTCTGGTTCATCTGCCTTGTCCATTACTGCTCATTGGGCTAATGACTAGCGCTAGCTGTCAAACAGTCGGCACACCGTTGGATTAGTCAGCCCAGAGCACTCTGTTCTAAACCACTACACAGTCCGCTCCATGTGATTCTGCAAAGTGGCCTACGATCAATACAATCAGCTGCATTAATCCTTGATCATGATGAGACTGGAGGATCCACCTCTATCACTTAGCAGTAACACAGAAACATTATTTCCTCACTTTTCGCTGTTTCCTGCCAGCACAATGTCCCAGATGACAGATGGTATACTACTTCCTGTTAGCATGACGTCTCGGATGACAAGCTTTGCACTCCTTCCTTACAGCAAAATGTCTCTGATGTTTATGTCTAAGACTTGACTCATATAGTTACTTACACTAACTTCATGTTAAACAAATGGAAGTTCATGTTCATTTTATTAATAAAAAGTGGACCATGAAGTGCAATTATAAGTCCAGAGTGTTTCCCAAAGCTGATGCATTTATTGAGGGGCAGCAAAGTATCACAGGATTTCGTGGCATATAAAAGGCATTTGTTCGTGTGTAGGACACGATTTTGGAGTCCGAGCTAAATACTTATTTGTTAGTTAATTCTTCTGTTAGCTCAATCGAAGCCTATACTGAGACCATCGTTACGCAGCCTGAAATGTATTCCCATCCCTTCCCAGATCAAACGTGTTCCACATAACTATCTTACAGTAAATGTGGGATCAATAGCCGATGTATCGTACAAAATTCATTGTAAAGATGTTCATGTAATACACACAAAAAACTGAAGCTGTTGCTGAAAGAAATTATCAAGAAAGTTCTAAAGTGTAATATACATAAAAACTGGTCCTGAACACAAAATAAACATGGTCACTAGAAAACAGTGTACTGTACATGAAAAAAATCCTTTAACGTGTGCATTCTATGATTTTCTAATATGGAATTTGTGTAGAGGTCACAAAATCCTGTGATAGTAAGTTGGTTAAATTGGGATACGGGTTGAATTTGTATCCACAGAGTACAAGTACAATAATGTGACAATCCCTAATGTAAAAAAGAAAGAACACCATGAATTATGAAAACCTTTTTCTTGCAAGTTCTTCACAAGACGAAGAAAAAAAAAATCTTTGGATTTTTTATTATTTTGGATTCTGAGGGAAATTTGTGTCTCTTAGATAAAACACTTAGCAGGTGGTCAAGAAGTACAGCTCAGTTTCCATCCAAATGTTTGGGCAGTGGGCAAAAGCCCGATCTGCTGATGGTGGCTTCTCTCAGTCTGTCTGTCCCTTTCTCTTTCATTGTCTGTCCGTCTCTGGAAAGTGATATTACTACGAAACAAATTCGGCACATAGTGTTTGGGAACTGGGAAGAAATCCTTATTAATAAAGTATATTTCCATTTGTCATGGCTTTGGCTGACAGCTGAAAGACAGTGTACATCTGTGTAGCAGGATGAACATGGCTTATGAGAGAGGGAGAGGATGGGTGGGTGTAAGGAAGGAGGTGGTTAAGGAGGGAGAGGTGTAAGGCAGCACAGGGGAGTGTGTCCCTGGATACTCCTATTCTCCCCTTTTCCCACAGGAGAGCCTCTCTAGCAGATCACCATGAAGGACACAAAGCAGCACTGACAGAAGGACAGAAACACCAGACCATGTGACGTCGAGGAGATGGGATGCTGCTGAATTCTGTGGCTAATAACTTTACTGTATGTTATCATGACCGACTCCTCTGATGGACAATCACATTAGGTACGGAGCGCAGAGGAACATTCCATGAAAGGACATGTGCATGTCACACATCCCGCAGGCGCAATCTCTGTTCTACTGTCCACCAGACAACTGATCCACTGCAGAATGACAGAAAGACACTGAACCCAGGCAGAGTAAAAGCAGTAGGGAAACACTGTTCGGTCTGAGATAAAACGTCACAACCAGCCCTACAATCCGAAGTCAACACATTTCATCAACCACTATGACAGGAACGAAGAGTATGTAACACTAACCGCTGGAGAAAGAACACACGAAAAATGTGTAAAGCAAAAAATAAATAAATAAGAAAACGTATTCAATGTGGAACCTCCAGCAGCCCCCCGGATCGTTCTCCTGCGAGACACATTTGGGTCTCATTAATTACCCAGGAGGCTGCAGCAGCAGGCTCGGTATTCCATTATCAAGCAACATGCTCTAGCAGAGAGCTTCAGTGTTCCAGGCAACAGAGCTCTAAGTCTACAGCATAAATCAGCATTACTGCAGTCCATCCGCCACGCTCCACACCACGGCTCCACGCCTCGCCTGTACGTTCTGCTGCCGCGGCAACTAGCTGCCCCGCGCCGAACACAGCGGAGGGGCTTTCAATGCACAGAACACATCAATGAACCTCGCTACACAAAGAGACAATCTCCGTCGGACCCCCACCCCACACCCCCCGTCCAGCCTGATGTCCCCCAGCATCCCCCCCACGCTGGGAGCCCACCCACCCTCCCGCCCAGAGTGCAGCATGCTGCCGCACTCCGTAGAGGAAGCCGCCCAGGACAAAGGCGAGAACCGGGAGACGCCGTCCCCCTCCTCCCAATCCTGAGCCTGTACCTTTTTCTTCAGCTGTCGCTGTGCTTGTCGGATCTTCCTCTTGGCGAGCTTCTCGTCCTCGACGGAGGTGTCAACGATCGCTCTTTTCTTGATCTGAGAGGCAGCCTGAGCCATGGTGCCGGGGAGTTGGGACGGAGCAGGGCGGTATCCTCACAGAGCAGGAGCACCAGAAGGTCCTTAGAGGGGTGGAAACTGCTCCTCAAGCTGGTTTAAGATCCTAACAGGTGAGGAGGGCTCGGTGGTGCTGCCGTTATCCAGAAGCTCTCTCAGGACGCCAGAGGGAGGAGCGACAGTCAAGAGATAAAACAAAACAGAAACACACCAACTCCTCTCTCTCCCTCTGGTGTGATGGAGTGCTGTGGTATCCAGGATAGTGAGACTGGAGGCAGCAGGTTGGGTGGGGGCAGTAGGTGGAGGCAGGAGGCTGGGTGGGGGTGTCAGGCTGACAATGGCCCCCCTGGAGGCAAGAAGGATCAGCTAATCTCTAGGGAAACCGAACAGGTCCTCTCCTCTGCCTTCTTCATGTGTCTCCTGGCCCTAGCTAAAACACCACACATCCCTCACACAGAACTGGCGATGTAATGAGAGAGAGGGGGTGGGGGTGAGGAAGGGGAAAGAGAGGCAGAGGGGATATGGAGGCAGTGCTACGCCACGAGCTGGAAGGGCCTTAGCAAAGGGAGGGAATCAGAGGGGGAGATGCTATGCAAGCGAAAAGAGGGAAAGCAGAGTGGAGGGAGAGGGAGGGAGACACTGCTTATAGGGGGGGAGATGCCAGTGTGCAGATCACTGCACATACAGAAAGGTAGAGAGAGGAGGAGAATGAGAGGGAAAGAGAGAGAAGGAGGGAGAGTGATAGAAAGGGGGAGAGAGGGGAGAGGGGGGTGACAGAGAATTGCCTACCAGTTAAAAAGCAGCTCTGAGGTTGCTGGTATCAGGCAGACCGACGGACAGAATGGTCTTGCGCTGTAACAAGCTGATGATTCAAACCCCCAAAAATGGACTTTGACACAAAGACTTCGTTGCCAGATTTGCCATCGCGTGTGATTTTCAGGTTCCACCACAGCATGAAACTAGGTCGAATAACGGTGAAGAAGCAGGAAGGGGGAAGAGTTTGGAGGACAACCAAACACAGTTTGACAAGGTGTGTGTGCGGGGGGTAAACGATTATATCCTGTTGTATTGATTTCATTTACAGCCATCATATGACCTGCTGTCAATTTCTTTATGTTCATTGCTGTCACTGGTAGAGACTGAGACTGAGTTACAGAGATTGATGGACTAGGACTGCAGTGGTTGAATATTTAATGATAATGAGGGGGTGGGGTCTGGTATCCAAGGAGGAGGGGCTCAGGGACGTTAAGTAGGGTGATCTGCAGGAACATTTGGAGAAAGAGGCTGCTATTGGTCTGCTGGCTATTACGATGCAAACTCCAGAACACAAAAGCACAGAGACAGAGCATTTTATTGGGTCATTTTCATATTGAGAGAGAGGAGAAAAATGTCTGGTAAAGTTTATTTGTCAAATGCACCAAACACCACAGCGTCATAATGCACAATGACATTCTTGTGAAATGGCACCTGAATAAAAATATTATATATGTAAAGCAAAAAATTCAGCTGAAAATAAAGAAATAATTTACATAAAACTGCTCACAAGCAGCAATTTAAAAAGAGTACTGCAAACTAGCAGCAATATAAGTAGTAGTACTGAATATTATCGATATAGTTATTGTATCAATAATATACACAAACATTTGAACTAGAAGCAATTTTAGAAAGAGTAGGATGGAGAGTATGGTAGAATTATTGAACAATATGGTTGAAGATTTGAATATTATGGATGCATGGGTTTAATATGCTAATGAATGATACATGCGAAGAAATACGCATAATATTCAAGTTGTAGTTACATTTAGCCACTGGAACTGCAGTCTGGATCAATATTGCTGCTAGGGAAAATATCTTTATGGTGGTGAAATGGGGTTACTGACTGGTTACATTACACCTATCAATAGCCGTCAGTAACAACCCATTACACATCCTATCAATAACGGTCAGTAACAACACATTACACATCCTATCAATAACCGTCAGTAACAACACATTACACATCCTATCAATAGCCGTCAGTAACAACCCATTACACATCCTACCTATAGCCGTCAGTAACAACCCATTACAGATCCTATCTATAGCCATCAGTAACAACTCATTACACATCCTATCAATAGCCATCAGTAACAACCCATTACACATCCTATCAATAGCCATCAGTAACAACCCATTACACATCCTATCAATAGCCATCAGTAACAACCCATTACACATCCTATATATAGCCATCAGTAACAACACATTACACATCCTGTCTGTAGCCGTCAGTAACAACACATTACACATCCTATCAATAGCCGTCAGTAACAACCCATTACACATCCTATTTATAGCCATCTGTAACAACACATTACACATCCTATCTATAGATATCAGTAACACCACATTACACACCATATTTATAGCCCTCAGAAACATATTACACATCCTACCTCCAGACCAACACAATGCTGAAAAGATAAATGTATAGGGCACATTGATGACAATCCAACAACTGAGGAAACAGATTATCACAAAGCATATGATGCTCCATGAATCCACAGTAGCTTTTAGCCCGACATCTGATTCACAGAGAAAAAAAATGTATCTCACTTTGGCTACTAATACGGATTATTAGCAGCCAATGCAATAATTAGTAAGCAACAGTGGCACTCAAAATGATTTAAACACCTACTGAATTCCAAAATATAAAACTGAAAATTACTGATGGTGTAACTGCAGTATGCATTCCCTTTGCTATAGCACACCTGAATGATTTGCGGTGCAACCAACTGTCTTTAAATATCAAGTACAGTCATTATTTGAATAGAGTCCATCTGTCTGTGCAATCAAGGTGTTTCACGTGATTTCATGTTAAAAGCACCTTAGAAATAAAAGACTGACATCAAATCTTGGCAAGAGTATGCCAGAATGCATGTTGGAGACTCTGAGACCAAGTGGGAGAAAATTCCATGATCTGATGAGACCAAAACACACATCATCCTGAGAACATCACTAGCGTGAAGCATGCTGCTGGCGGTATTATGCATTCCTCCAAAAAGGTTTTAGTATTTGTTTTAATTATTTTTATGAAACCCATTAGTTAACTCCGAGGACTTGGTACAAACCATCCTAAAGTCTTGCACTCCGTATTTGTTTGTGTGTTTTGATTTGCAGTGTTGGAAATACAACAATAGGGTTTTCATTTACAATACTTTGGAGAACCCTGGACCTTTGCCAAGGACAGTAATGAAAGGAGAGATGAAGGGAGTGATGCAGAAATGGAGTTGAAATTCTGTCTCACTCTGTTTTGACTACATCATGTGGCTGGCCACCAGACAAAGGTATTTGCTGTGGACTATTTTAATACGGATGTAAATTTAGAGGTTTGATGTCTTGTCCAAGATATAGTCTGATGTCCTAATCTAAATAGCGGTGTGTGTGTTTGTGGTAGAGACTTCCTGTTTGAGATATACATGTATTGAAATGCGTAGGGCATTGAGAATGCAATGCTTGGTCGGAATTAGAGGACCCAGAAAATACAATCTTTCCAATCTAACACTAACAAAAATGTCTCTGCTGTCGCTAACAAAATTAACACTAACTAACAAAACCGTTTGTTAGTAACTAATGTTAAATAATGAAATACAAATTAATTAACTTCCATTCCTCCAACCTGTAACACAATGGACATTTCTCCACCCTGACAACAACACATTTTTCTCCAATATTCTCGTCATTCTTGCTCAATTTAGGCAATCCACCTGAGAGCAGGAGTTCATCACAGCATGATAATAATATGCAGCAGGGAGTTTGTTATCAAGGCTCTGCTTGTGCTCTGGCAGTGTTAAAGCTGCGCCACCACTGCAACAAATGGGCAGGTCCAAATGAGAAGAAAGTGAGAATTGCAACTGTCTCTGGTGCTTCACAGGGAGCAGTAATTCGGGATCAGCCGTTTCAAAGCTGGAGACAATTTTAAGACTCACCACTGCATTTTGTTTCTAAAGTTGGTATCTTTGTTTGATGTTTGTTACAAAGTGCCTCTTTTGTTTATTCACAATGCGCTCATACAGAAACTTCCAGCATATCATAATTTATCAAGTTAAATCTACAAAACTGCATATAGCACACAATAACATCCCTTCTATAACTTCATACAACATTATGCAGATTTCATACAAACTATCGATTGTGTCTTTATCTTTAGTACCACGGTTGTCATGGTGACCGTACAGTTTCTGCTGTTCATCTACAATTGGCCATTGGATGCCAGAATCCCTCTAGTGGCCATCTGAAGGAACTGTAACAACATCCTTGCTGTGTCAATAATCTGTTATGTGGGTGGGGTGCAGCAGGGAAACAGGTTCACCAAGATGGGTACAGAACCTCTAATCAATAGACATCTGACTGCCAATCTCACAGCTGCATTCAATATGACAGGCAAGAGGTTTAGGGTATAGGAATGGATAGATGTAGCTAACCTTCCACAAAACAGACTAGTCATCTCAGATATCATCCTGGCTATTTCCCATTAGATCTCCTTACAGCTCTATAGAAGCTAAATATAATTAAAAAAGGGGAGCTATTGTCTTTGATTTGAATGACACACTATTCTCTATACAGTGTGCACCTACTTTCGACAAGGGCCCATGAGTAACATGAGGGAGTTTTGTGCCATTTAGCGCCTTCATGTCTTGATGTCTAAATGGGATCAAAGTGCTCTTCACATCTTTACCACTAGGGGACAGCAGTATACGGAGAACAAGATGGATCATTCCAGAAATTCTTTGAACCATTCCAGAAACACACACACACACACAAACACACACGTACACTCTCTCTCTCGCTCTCTCTCTCTTTCTCTCTCTCTAAGAATGAGTGTTTAAGTGCACATTCCATACCTTTACTAGAAAACATAGGATGGCAGTTATCTGGATGTTACAGACATACAGTAGTAACATGTTATTCCACTAAACCGCTGAACTGAGTCACCAGGAACCACATAAAAGCTAATTACCTGGGGTGATCGGTTGATTGGTAGTAACCAGGGGTGATGTGTTGATTGGTAGTTACCTAGGATGATCTGTTGATTGCAATTGATCATTTGATCAAACCTAAATCCATAAAGGTGACAGCTGCCATCTTCACACCAACCTACAATACTGTATCTAGTTCAAACATCCGGCAGTGAATCTTATCTCAGAGCACAGGCTGGAAAGTGTGGTGGACACATTCAAATGTATGTCACTGAGCAGATGATAACAATAGCACTCTGCTCTGACAAATGAGCTAGCCTATACCTGATCTGGAGAATTGAAATGAGTGGAATCATTAAAGCCAAAATGTCCAAGGCATTTGTCTACTCATTACGTAACATGGCGTCAACGCACCCTCTTTGGTACATTAGGCCCAACTCCCCAGGGAGAACCACCAGGTCGGGGGGCTGCCAAATGGGGCATTTGAATGCAACCCTTGAGAAGGCAAACCTGCCCCTAATCAGGCTTCGTCGGGGGGTGGTTAAAAGGGCACCTACTAAAGCAGGTCCAGGCAACAGCAGAGAATAAAGAGTGAAGAGATGGATGCTGGGAAATTTCTGTTTTGCTTTAATTTCTTCCATTTTCTGGTTAATAAATGCCCTCCAGGGCCCAGAACACTGGTACTGTGTCTGTTTCTTGGGTCCCACCTGTTACAGGACAAACCCATTGAAAAAGCCCAAGGCTGGGGTCTGTGAAATCACAGAGCTGTCATTGGTGGAATTGCTGGAATCTCTCAATCCTCCTGTGTATGCTGCTCAGGGTTTTAGCTGTACACAGAATATTGTATACTCACAAAGACACACAAAACACAAACCGTGAAGATAAAACAACAAGATAAACTTCAGGTGTGGCTGGAAACCCAAAATGGCTGCAAAGGGCTATTTGAAAAATACAAACACAACAAATATTGTCAGTTATTGACTGTAGTTGCTGACTCATTTGTGACAGTATATAGGATAAAAAAGGTAAATAAACAACATTGATTACAGATTACCCATTACCTATACTTGTTAACTATACCTAAAACATGTTACCTATTGATCAGTGTCTTGTTTTGGGGGGAAAATCTTGATAGAAACAGAGGATATATTTACTGAATGTTTTAAAAAGTCTGATGAAGCTTAAAAGTTGGGGTTAGGGCTCTTAATTCCTAGTCCAGCGTAGGGTTAGGGTTCTTTATTCCTAATCCATTGTAGGGTTAGGGCTCTTAATTCCTAATCCAGCATAGGGTTAGGGCTCTTTATTCCTAATCCAGCGTAGCGTTAGGGCTCTTTATTCCTAATCCAGCGTAGGGTTAGGGCTCTTTATTCCTAATCCAGCGTAGGGTTAGGGCTCTTTTCCCTAATCCAGCATAGGGTTAGGGCTCTTTATTCCTAATCCAGCATAGGGTTAGGGCTCTTTTCCCTAATCCAGCGTAGGGTTAGGGCTCTTTATTCCTAATCCAGTGTAGGGTTAGGGCTCTTTATTCCTAAACCAGTGTAGGGTAAGGGCTCGTTATTCCTAGTCCAGCATAGGGTTAGAGCTCTTTATTCCTAATCCAGACTGTCTACCTAAGACCTTTTGCAGTGCAAAACCAATCATCAACTGGACACTATGGCACCAGTCCATTATGTTAAACAGATAAAGTTTTTGGTTTAGAATTTCCCTGTTCCATTTTTATGAATAATTCTAACAGCTGTATAACGTGCATTTTACGAACATAAACCCTACGAAGGTTTCTGATCCTGTTTGGCTGCTGTGTGGGCACCACTCTAAGTCCTCCCTACTGTGAGCACTGAGAACAAGAGAGAAACAGACGCATTGTAATAAGCACCAGCATATAACCACTGTCAAAATGCAGTGCAAGACTTCCCATCACACAATGCTGACAATTTTGCATCCCTTCACAACCAGAGTAGTCTAATGTAGGCTGAATAATGTAAGCTGGGTGGTTAATGTATGGTGAATGGCTAATGTAGGCTGAATGGCTGATGTAGGCTGAATGTCTAGTGTAGGCTGATTGGCTAATGTAGGCGGAATGGCTAATGTAGGCTGAATGGATTATGTAGGCTGAATGGATTATGTAGGCAGAATGGCTAATGTAGGCTGAATGGTTGATGTAGGCTGAATGGTTAATGTAGGCTGAAGGTTTGATGTAGGCTGAATGGTTAATGTAGGCTGAATGGTTAATGTAGGCTGAATGGTTGATGTAGGCTGAATGGTTAATGTAGGCTGAATGGTTGATGTAGCCTGAATGGTTGATGTAGGCTGAATGGTTAATGTAGGCCGAATTGCTAATGTAGGCTGAATGGCTAATGTAGGCTGAATGGCTAATGTAGGCTGAATGGTCAGTGTCTGGAAGTGGAGGGCATCATTTGCGGTGAATCAACTCGAAAGATTTTGTAGGAAAATGCATTTACCGTTGAATTTTTCAATTAGCCTACATAAATATCTAGCAACATGATCATTTCGAGTTAGCAAATATTTGGACTTCCCAATTATTCCAATGAAAAACAGGGATACTATTTTTGTCAGATTGAACATCAGAATGTAAATAATGCATTACTTGGATATGCCGGATGAAACAGTTTCCATTTTTAATCATCCTCTACTAACATCTCAGTTGGCTTACTCAGTTGGCAAATAGTTCTTACTGGTGGCAGTTGAGTCTATAAGAAGAAAGCTCCAAGACATCACACAGCTCCCATCTAGACTAGCTCACTGTGGACATATCCAAATCTCTTCTAAAGACAATAGATGCGAAGTAAATATGACAGGTTTTACCAAGATGAATGCAACTGTGCAACAATTACATTGATGAAGCATGTCCTATAGCTTATCAAGATGCATTCTGGGACTTCTGCAAACAAACCTGTAAGCAGAGTCACTCAGTCAGCCATGGAACAACAGCATTGATTGGGTTCACATTCCCAGTACGGTGTAGGGTTGGGACACAAGTCTAGAACAGGACCCTATGGGAATAACGGCCATTTGGGACCAAGTTTCACTCCCAGGGGAGTCCAGACCCATGGGCAAAGACCACCACTACAGACCATAGCCATAGACACCACATTCATAATGTTATGTAGTAGCACCTACTAGCTAGCACATCATATCCTGGACAATGTGGACATACTGTATACCAGCTAGGGAATAACTAGTACTGGCTAAATAAGTAGTATGGCATCAATAAATTGTACTGGGTTCGTTTGAACAGGGTATACAGGGTACAGGGTCTGTCTCTACAGTGTCTTGTAGTTCCTGTCTGTCTGTGTAGTTTCCTGTACTCCCTGTCTGTCTGTGTAGTTTCCTGTACTTCCTGTCTGTCTTTGTAGTTTCCTGTAGAACCTGTCTATCTGCGTACTGTCCTGTAGTACTTATCGGTCAGTGTATTGTCCTGTAGTCCCTGTCTGTCTGCGCAGTGTCCTGTAGTCCCTGTCTGTCTGCGCAGTGTCCTGTAGTACCTATCGGTCAGTGTAGTGTCCTGTAGTCCCTGTCTATCTGCGTAGTGTCCTGTAGTACCTATCGGTCAGTGTAGTGTCCTGTAGTCCCTGTCAGTCTGTGCAGTGTCCTGTAGTACCTATCGGTCAGTGTATTGTCCTGTAGTCCCTGTCTGTCTGCGCAGTGTCCTGTAGTACCTATCGGTCAGTGTAGTGTCCTGTAGTCCCTGTCAGTCTGTGCAGTGTCCTGTGGTACCTATCGGTCAGTGTATTGTCCTGTAGTCCCTGTCTGTGTCCTGTCGAACCAGTCAGTCTGCGCAGTGACTGAATGGATTTGAGGGGTCAGGGATGTTCCTAATGAAGAAGTTAACTAAAATCAGAGAACATATGATAGTGGATAAAAGGGGTGGATGGATGACTGGAGGACAGGGAAAAGAGAGGGATGAATAGATAGAGAGAAAAAGGGAGAGGTAGATTGAGGGGCAGATGGACAGAGAGATGGATAGATAGATTGAGGGAGGGAGAGAATAGGAAGAGAGCCCGTGTTTGGGTGAAGCAGATTTAGGGATGGATGGATAGATCGATACATAGATATAGATGGATGGATGAGGAGAAGAAAGGAGCCTGTTTGTTTGGGTGGGGCTAGTTCCCGTCCCCTGCTGGTATTCAGCCAACAATCTCCTAGGCAACTGCCATGAGCCACAAATAGTACACCACCACATTGAATCCCTACGCCGCAACATGGCCACACCAGACCTCACCACGCAGATATACTCATATCCTTCCACTGTGAGAGGTAGCACCAGGCAAAATACGTGCCATCATTGCCTGCACATCAGAACAACATCCTTCCAAAGTCGCTTATAAACACTCTGCAAGTCGTTACATGGTCATAAATGAACCAGAACAGTGTTTCAGATGTGTTGCTTAGCTGTGATGGAGCTCACGTACACAGTGCTAAGTATAAATATCCATGTGAGAAATTGAATGAGGCACTGTATGACCTCCGCCCACTGTTTTGCACAGCAAATATACTGTAGATGATGTGCTGGTTTCTGCATTTCTCTACTATTCCTCAGTACAAGAGTATTTTGTTCTAGAGTTCCCCCAACCTGAGGGTTATCCTCAAGAGGCAGATATGGGGTGTGTCTCTGTCTCTCACACTCTCGCTCTCTCGCTCCCGTTTCTATCACATTAATCATAGATGTCCCCCCATAGCTAGTATTTCTCCTCCAGTCCTGTTCAAGCAGGCTGCCAGATGTCAGGGTGAATGTTGGTCCTCTCTCTATCAGAGGAGGAAATAGCCAGCATGTTGCCAGTAGCAGCAGCTTCTCGGTTCTGCTGTCTTCATTCACAGCAACAAAGAGGACTGGCAGAGTGTCGGGGTTAGGGACTGAAGAGAAAAGACTCACATCCAGGAAGTTCATGTCAACAAGCAGAGCTGGCCTCGGGGCTGTTTTCAATCAGATGAAGAGCAGGTGGGCTGGAAGAGGCAGGCTTTGAGTTGGATGGGCACTATACTGGCCCTGTTGAGCTGATTATGTTCCAGCTGCTTGCCGGTCTTTCTGTCCCACTCTCTGCCTGTCCTCATACCCATCAGCCCTGTGACTGGGAGTAGGATCAGGTAGCTTTCTCTGGTGATTAAACAGATGGTCCAAGTCACAGAGCTGGGCTGGTTATCTACACATCAGTGCCACATCAAAGCACATCACATCAAAACTCAGTGTGGCACGTAGCCTCTCTCACACACACACACACACACACACACATACACACAGACACACAGACACACACACACACACAGTCAAACACACACACTTACACACTCCGGACTCTGTACCTGTGGAAGCCCCAGTCTGTGGTCATGATGCAGATGGCCCCCCGCGATGGTACCTGCAGAACAGTGACCCGGGCCGGTCCACTGCAGGGCCCAATGGCCTCTGCCCAGTCAAATCCTACACTAAATTAGGGCCTGGGGTGTTGGGCCGATGGGCCTCTCTCTGTTTATGTCCCTCCAGATTACCAGTCTCACGGTGCTCGTCTGGAAGAGTCTGGAAATCAGTACCTCCAAAATACTCAAAAACTCAGACCAGTTCGACTGGAAACCCATGGGTGCACGGGAGCAAGAGCACAGAGATGTTGGATAGAGCCAGATGCTCCGACTGTTCAGAGATAATCCAATTGCCTAGGCGTTTTACAAAACCACAAATGTTGACTGCTCCCAAATGACCGAAAAATATGGAATCTAAAGACTATAAGAAATATGCAGTAAATAAGAGAGCAGTGGAACATTTCAGTTGGCAGTGAAGATGACAACCATGATGGAAACTGGAAACATTGGATTTTCTAATCAATGAGCAAGAAATACAACATGTATTGGTTGTGCGTAGTAGAGATATTGAACAGCGGTCAATAAAACATTTGTTTCAGCACATTTTTTTTGCATCTAGCTAACTCTGGTTGAATTCTGCGTATGGCTGTGTCAATTACCACTAGATTAGTGCCGTGTCAGCAGCAACTAGCAAATTGGTATTTCTGTTACCGGTAGCTATTCCTGTGTAAGTCATCCTTAGCTTCTTGCTGGGTCAGGTACATTTTATAATCAGTTACAATGAGCTACATAGAAGGGGCACTATCTTATGGTCATGTTTTGGATTTAATGTTTTTCTGGAAAGCCAAGGATATATAACAAAACAAAAAAACACTAAAGTAATACTGTTACAGAGTAGGGCTGCTGATCAGAGTTAGGCTGCAGATCTAACAGCAGGTCTTCCCTGTTGACTAAGACCACTGACTTGGCATCGTGTTGATACATACAGGTTTTTTCCTGCATAGAGGCCAAGAAGAGGAAATGTCTCTTACTGAGTGAGTGAATGAGTGACAGAATGAGTGACAGACAGTCCGTCAGTAAGAAACATTCGCTCTTCTTAGCCTACTCCGCGTACGTGGTCCTGCAAAAACGCAGTGTCTCTAATTTGGACACATTTTAGCTTAAGTAAAGACGACACCTAACAAAATGAGGTCAAATGTAAACACTGCAGATAAACCGTTTCAGCGACCGAAGGTAATATCGCCAATCTGTTTCAGCACTTGGAGCACAATCACGTTACTGAATATGAACAGTGCATGGCTCAAAAAAGAGTGACTGACAAGCACCCAGCAACAAGTGCCTCGATAACACAAGCATTTCCAAATGCAACACATTATGAAAAGGATTCAGGAAGATGGAAAGAAATAACTGACGCCATTTGTTACTACATCGCGAACGGATACGGCTCCCATAGCTACAGTGGAGTCAGTGGTTTATACACCTCGTTATAACTCTCGACAGAAGATACACTGTACCACTATGACCATATTTTTCTCTAAACTGCGCTACCCAACATGTACAAAACATTTCGTAAAACGGTAGCTGCTGAAAGAAGTCTGTTCGGATCTTAGCGGTTGTTTGTTGGCAATACCGTATATCAGAGCACCCAAATGTGTCTTTCAGCTGTTCTAAACTACAATTATATACCAAAACATTTATTGTAGATCTCCCAGAGAAAACAATGCTGATTTTATGGTCATATCTTTATATTAAAACGGGGTGTTACATAGGGCTATTTAATATATCGTTTCACAACAGCATCTTCCTCAGGCCTCCTAATTACCAAGGGCTTGTTGCTTGTTAACATTACGCTACATTTTCCTAACATCGAAGAAGGCACTCGAGACACTAGATTGCTTTGTTGTGTAAACTTGCAAGCAACGCCAGGCGTTAATACATGTATTAATAAAACCACTAGAGCCTACAGACCTACCTGTCAGGAAGCATTACAACCTAAAGATTTGCCAGTCAGGAACCACAGATAACCAGCTGTGTGTGTGCTTCTAATGCTCTGGCCTGCGGCATCAACCTGGCATGGCTTGGCCTTCATTACAACATCACGTAATACTTCAGTTACTCAACTGAACATAAACGTCTGGGAAAATTGATTGTGTTTTTAAATATGTGTGTATTCAAATTGACAGTGAAATCCCTAAACACTTAATGGAATGCAGTCTTTAAGTTTGCTTTGAAAGGTTACTGTGCATACAGGTAGTCTATATTGCTTTCCAATACATCCCCATGAACAGACTGTCCTCAGGGAAACGTTACCCGATGTAGTGCCCAACATTCAGCAGCCAGTTGTCACGAGGACCCAGTATAGTGAGTAGGCTACCAAAGTACTACACTACATATGAGAATAGGGTGCCAAAGTAGTGAAAATGAGAAGAAATATGGTGTCATTTGGGTTGCACGTAGCAGGAACGTGGGTGTAAATTACTGTGTTGGTTCCTATTTCAGGGATGAATCCTCTGGGCCTCGCTTCACCAACTGGGCACAGAGAGCTCCTCTTAGCCGGGAAGAAAAACATTATGGATTGTATTCTATTGTGGAAAGACTGGCAATCTAAACACGGTGTAATGGTTGACAAAAAGTAACATATTGATTTTAGAGGTAACTGCACACCGTGCATTACATGTTGCTTAAAACAGAAACATTTTGTAGTGGGGCACATCTTTGTTGCTATTTTTTGGCTGTGTTTCGGAATAGGTCATTTCTATTGACAAACTGATTTCAATATAGTAACAGCTAAACTGACAAAAATATTTTTTCACACCTTTTTCTAAGCTGATAGGAGTTAAACACTTTGACACTGAATCTAAATACTGTAGATGAAAAGTAAGAGAAGTGAGTCTATTCACTGAAATACCTCAAGTTCCAACAAAATGTATGGATTCATTTTGACTTTTTACTTACTCATTATGTTGTGGTTCATGTGCAATAAGACAGTCAATGTTTTAATTTATTACATAACTTAACTGGTTACATTTATCACTGCTTGGAATATAACAATTACGTAAGGGGTGGGTCCGCATACTAAACAAATCACTTGTAAATACACCAATAAGTGCAACAGGGCTTCAGTATTCGCTGAATGGTGTTAAAAGTAGACATTTAGGAATTCTGACATTAGTGCTTTACACACTGTAGGCCAATACATTAGTACTTTACACACTGTAGGCCAATACATTAGTACTTTACACAGTGTAGACCAATATATTAGTGCTTCACACAGTGTAGGCCAATACATTAGTACTTTACACCTTGTTGGCCAATACATTAATACTTTACACCTTGTTCGCCAGTACATTAGTACTTTACACCTTGTTGGCCAATACAATAGGGAATTCCCCTTCGTGTCGACTTTGAGCAATATGTTGGACAAAGTTAACGTGCACCCTCTCCTGTGCAGTGCACAATGTGTAATGCGCCAGGGCCTAGTGTACCATTTGGAACACAGTTTAGGTCTATGACGGCAGCTGCTTTTGTTATTGATATGACCGAAAACAAGTGTGCCTGTATCCAGTCCAGTACAGCCCATTATGCAGATGTAGGCACTGTCAAATCCATTTAATTTGCTGTTTTATTTTCTCTTTTAGTTTAGTTTTCCAGGTTTCATTTATACCCTTGCTTGTTTTTTCACTCTAAATCTCATGTTATTTATAGAACAGTTCAATAGCACCCCAGGAGTCCACTGTTTAAGGTTTGTATGGGAGGCACAATGTAGGGTGCACTCCGGTCACATGATCACCCATCTGACGTCTCTTTTCAGCTAGAACGCGCAAGATACCGTTGGTTAGCTGTTCCTGTATAACTCCCATAATCCCTGGCTGGATAAACAAATGGCCACTGGATTGATGCAAATCACTCACCATGATGACATCCTGCTGCCAGGTGAGCACACAGACATCTTTCTAGTTAACACATCAACCGGTGGGCATATTTGTCTTTACTATAGACTCTAACCACACACCCACATTCACATACACAAACACACACAAACACACACATATGTACATAGAGCTCCGGAAAAACACAAGACACCACTGCACCTTTTTCTTTCCTTTCCAAAAAGGTTGAAAATGAAGGTTTTGAGTCAGGAACACAAGCAGTGGTCTCAATTTGCAGTGGTTGCTAAATTTTAACCCTTCTGTTCTTCAGTCAAAACCTTCCTTTCCAAGTTCTTTGGAATGAAAGGGAAGGTGCAGTGTTATCTTAATGTTTCGTGGAGCTGTATATAGTGCTCTTTGACGTGAAGTCAATGTTAGATGTTGTTTATACTGCCAAGTATACATAACAAATATACATATACAGTTGAGAGAGTAAAAGATAATGAAGATAATGTTCTAAAATGTTCTCTAATCCCAGGCTATCCTAACAGGTTCTCCAGGTCCAGGCTATCCAAACGGGTTCTCCAGGTCCAGGCTATCCTAACAGGTTCTCCAGGTCCAGGCTATCCAAACAGGTTCTCCAGGTCCAGGCTATCCTAACAGGTTCTCCAGGTCCAGGCTATCCAAACGGGTTCTCCAGGTCCAGGCTATCCTAACAGGTTCTCCAGGTTCAGGCTGTCAATCTTAAGGGGTTGTCTAGATCTGGGCTATCCTAACAGGTTCTCTATGTCCAGGCCGTCCATCTTGACTAAGTTCAGGCTGTCTATGTTAACACGATCTTTATGTCCAGTCTGTGATCTGGTGAATCCAGTTTCATCCTTGTGTGATCTTTCTGCCAGGTCCAGGTCCCGGGAATCTTGGACCAGACTCAAACATCCAGAGCGCACATTGGCCCAGAGCCAGGGGCAGGCTCTCCTGCTCTCCAGGGGTACTCACCCTATCAGTTTTCCCCAGACAGATACCAGAGAGCCTGAGAAAAACCCGCCGGTGGCAGTGAGCTGAAAGGCAAATACTGAGAATAGTGCCGCTAATATGTTTTTCCCAAGGTTTTAGCTTTTAGATTTCACTTATTTCAATTTTTTACGATTTCGCTAATTTCATCATATCCGACGGTATCCTTCTAACTGCAACAACTTCCTGTATCCTGTGGAATTGCAATAACTTCCAAATATATCTTTGACAGCGCATGTTTCACACTTAACTCTGTGGATGATTCCACCCAGTTAAGGATTGTGGCCAGCTTTTGTCGTGAGTGTCTGTGCCCAGACATATTCTGTTCTTTCCCCACACTGCTCTTCCCACTAGGTTGTCACAAGGGTCGACACGTGTTAGGTTCCACTCACTCACCTGACAACCTCAATTATCTTTTTTAGGCACCCGAGCTCCCGGTGTTACCATAGCAGCTAATACCTGTCTCTTCAACATCACATTTCCAAAACTCCTGCGGGATTAAACAGCTACTGCCATCAATGAGAGAAACAACAAATGGTTTGACAGCAGGATCCAAGTCTCGAAGCATCTGTGATAGGTGTTTAATTACCTGTCACTCAACTTAATGTCCGACACTCCTCATCTAACCACCATGTTAACATGGCTCAGTGGAATTAGAAACTACAAGGGCACTTTATACAAACAAACAAACAAACAAACATATCATTAGAATTGTACAGTGTATTCTGACAGCGGTGCCACATTAAGTGCAGTATATTGTGTTTGTCAGCAATACCAGCAGAGGAGCTAACTAGCTAACTGGATGTAATAGTCCTCCTATATGCAGCTGTCAAATGCCCTGCAGAACCTGCTGCATGTGAAATAGCTAACATGGATCCTAAGGAACTAAACTAATGGCGTGTGTCTGTCTGTATGTCTGTCTGTATGTCTGTCTGTATGTCTATCTACTGGCTAGAATGGAACAGCATCTCAGTAGTAACTTAACAGGAACTATATATTTCAACTAGAACTGTGCCATTTAAGTAGTGTGTGGCATAACCAGAGATAGTGCTGACAACTGGCTTTGGTGTTACTAAAATGAATAGTGTGTACAAACTATGGATAGTACAGAATAGTGACTGGATTTATCAATATGCATGTGACATAGAATCAGGGATTTCTCTTTCCAGTCTAAAGTACTATGGCCTTGGTCTATAGTACTATGGCCTAGAGTATTTGGCCTTGGTCTAGAATAGCACACTATGGCGAATAGGGTGCCAACTGGGACAGAGTAAGGAGAATGTGTGTAACTCTAACTCTTACTAACTCTAACATGTCATACTAACACTGAACCATAACCCTAACCCCATCCTACTGACCCCAGACCTCACCCTAACCTCTCCTACTAACCCTAACCCCATCCTACTGACCCCTGACCTCACCCTAACCTCTCCTACTAACCCTAACCCCATCCTACTGACCCCAGACCTCATCCTAACCTCTCCACCTAACCCTAACCCCATCCTACTGACCCCTGACCTCACCCTAACC
>JACXGJ010005736.1:0-37664 GCA_016801105.1 Esox niger | reverse complement strand
TGGTTTTACTATACTCATGGGGACATTTGGTCCTGGTTTTACTATACTCATGGGGACATTTGGTCCTGGTTTTACTATACTCATGGGGACATTTGGTCCTGGTTTTACTATACTCATGGGGACATTTGGTCCTGGTTTTACTATACTCATGGGGACATTTGGTCCTGGTTTTACTATACTCATGGGGACATTTGGTCCTCATGAGTATAGCGCGCGTGCGTTGGTAAGTAGAGCATTTAAAATGTTATTACCCTGACAAATGATGAATTCATGTCTTTAATGATTTTAAATCACAATACAAAACCTAATGACTGGTTAATGCACATCAGAATGCAGAAGTCATTAATAAAGCATATAAAACCTCTTACCAAAACTACAAACAGGTAGAAGACGTACAGCATCTAAGTCAAACTTCCAAAGCACATGGAGTACTTCACCTCAAAAATCACATTTCATATTTATCACAGAATTCCTCATATTATATAAATCACTGATATGCTTGAATGATAGGCTACTGATAGAGAAGCATAATCATTATGTAAAATAGTACCGATTTGTAATCAATGAAACTCGGCATAGATGCTATTTTAGAAGGCAGCTTTGTCTGCTGCTGGTCGGTAAGTGGCAGAAAACCTCCCGGTCATGATGATCAACAGACCAGCTGAGGATTTCTGAAGCATGCGCCTCCTACAGCCTGCTGATCCGTCCTTTAGTAGCCTCTTTGGCAGATGTAGAAGGTGGCGACGTGACAAGGTGAAGTGTTCCAGCTTGTCTCTGGAGGATCCCTGCCCGTTATTAAGCCACATTCAAATAGTCCACTGGACTCTGACCAGTAGCTGTCAATGAGAGGAGAGAGAATGGCTCAGTTCTGTCCATACTAACATGTTATTTATGCTGTGGTAGAGAATAGAATATATGGTATATCTGGTGAAGACCTATTGAAGGATAACTCAAAGCGTTGTCGTCGTCAGCAACGCTTGTGTAACTCACCTGTGCCCCAGCGCCGTGTTGTTCACCCAGACCCAGGACCCGGTTCTTTGTCTCAGGCCGATCCAGTACAAGACGTTCCCATTCTCCGTTAAGAAGGTCTGGAAGAATAATTTGTTGTTACCAACTGGTCACAAAACCGTTTGTTTCACGACAAAAAGAATTAGGCCAAAAACAGCAGTGCTGTAATCAAGGTTGCAGCTGTGGTGGATTAACCTGGACTCTTGGGTTGTTTATGACGGCCAGATCTCCCCCTCTCTTTATACACTCATCCCTGCCCTCGTTCCATGCCATTCTGTTCCTGGAGAGGAAGTAGCAGGCGCCCTCAAAGTACAGCCAGCCCTTTTCACATTTCTCACATACTGAAATCGGATTTAAGGAGAAAAAGTACTTCTGAACAATCATGTACAGTTCAGTTCACCCCTAAAGTTACATTTATACAGTCGTGAGCCCAGGATTATTTTGAGGATTTGTAGCGATCTGGAGCTTTAGATCCATTCACTGACGACCCACTTTGGCAGCATCATAACACCGTTAATTCAGCTACATTAGACCAGAACCATGAAGTAGTGGACCCACCACAATTCAGTTGTTCCTCGTAAAGCGCATGGCATTTCGGCAGGCTGCACATCTGAATGGACTGGGAACTCTTGGCCTCCCCGTCGTTCCTTCCAATCCGATTAACTCTCTCCTCTTTGGGCTCAACCCAGTTTTTCGCCTCATGGCAGACCAGGGGCTGGGATTGCACTACAAAATGAAGAGCGTATAAGAGAATTGTCTCACGTTACAATGATTACTATTTCTTGTTTTTTTTTGGCAGTTTAATGGATGCCATGTAAAGCCAGTTATTAGTAAACCAGTACTGCCCATTTATAAAACAGGAATTTTGAATGTATAACAATGTCACTCACTTTTCACACAGAGGGCAATGACGACCACCAACAGAACCAGACAGATGAGTGACAGCATAAAGCAAAGAGCCCGGTACACCCTAACTTTATTCCAGACCTTCAGATCTAGACATGGAAACACAAGTCTTAGACTAGTCTCTGTAAACAGCGCCAGCAGACATTTCATAAGCAATTGCAACAACCAACTGTTAAATTCCTGCCTACCTTGCACACACCGTTTCTTCAGTTCTACCGCGAGCTTTGTGTTTGGCTCATCTGGTAATTTGGCATCCACTTACAATATGACCAGATTTGGTATGTATGTTGACTGTGACTGAAGGCCAAACACATTGCTGCTTTAAGCAGAGTGGCAGCTGGAATCATCGAGTACTTATGTACTTGCACCTTATTTCCTCCATTATTGCATATTTATCAGTTTTTCACACACCGTTGTTGGAAAAAAAATTAAAGATAATTTAAACACCAGATTTTGTGTTTACTCAGGTCTGCTTCCAATGAAAATCTGAAACCATTCTGTGTGTGACACATACGCAAGAGGAAATCAGGAAGTCACCAATCGTGTGTGTGTGTGTGTGTGTGAGAGAGCTTTCCAAACGGACTGGACATTCAGCTACTTAACACGTGTGCTTAACAGAGATGGAGTGTTCAAGATGGTGTATGTGGGCGCATGCATATGTGGGGGTGATTTCATGGACAGGAGGGACCTGTAAATGTCCCAGAGGTCCATCAAATCTTTGAAGCAATCCATTAAATTAAATTTTTTCAACAATAAATAAATGTAATGCGTTTCTTTCTTGGACACATGCAAACTCCTTCAGTCTCTGTTCGTCTGTCCTGTCTCTGTCAACCCGGTGTGTCCAAGGGCAGAATATTGACTACCTAAAAGCGGCCGCGTCACACTGGTGGCAGAGGCCCAATCAGCAGAAGATCCAGCATCATGATATTCTGGACTGGTCAGGTGGGAGTAGCTGGTTGATTCAGCTTCTTCGACAAACATGCGGACACAGATACATTATTTGGACAGATAAACAAGAACATGCACTCAAACACACCCACCGAAACACACCAATTAAAGATGAAAATTGATGCTGTTGATATCAGCAAAAACAAAAAAAACATTAGCTCCAGATGGGTAATTCTGTCATCTCCAATGATTTCTATCATTCACCTCCAGTTCCTCCTGTCATATCCAGTGATTTCTATCATTCACCTCCAGTTCCTCCTGTCATATCCAGTGATTTCTATCATTCACCTCCAGTTCCTCCTGTCATAGCCAGTGATTTCTATCATTCACCTCCAGTTCCTCCTGTCATAGCCAGTGATTTCTATCATTCACCTCCAGTTCCTCCTGTCATAGCCAGTGATTTCTATCATTCACCTCCAGTTCCTCCTGTCATATCCAGTGATTTCTATCATTCACCTCCAGTTCCTCCTGTGATCTCCAGTGATTTCTCTTTCATTCACATCCAGGTCTTTAATTTTGCCATTTGCCTAAAAGGCTTATGAGCATGTTGTCAGAGAAATCTCCAAAAGGTTAGCGTAACAAGTCTCTCATTCAAAACCAAACAAACAAACAGACATTCTCCCTTATTCTGTGCATCTGGTGCCACAAAATAATCCCCAGAAATACCATCAAATAATGCATCCTGTGATTTACCCGTCAAACTGTACTTCATCTTAAAGAGCAGATATTATATTTGTTATATTTAACTTTTGGCATCAGATTTTTTCTCTCATTTCAGTAATGACATATTTGCATCAGGCTTATTTATTAAGGCTTAAGACCGCTGTCAGGGGTTAACCTAAACATGGAGATGCAGACTGCACACCATACATAAACAGAAGGCCAACCCACGCAATGGGATTTTAATGGAAATTCTGAACTGGGAAAACTGTACTTTTATTGTAACATTGACCACTGTCTTTGTAACATACAAAATCTTTCAGTCTCTATTCATACCATCTTTTGTTCTCAGAGTAAACCTCACCTGTGCGGTCTCTGAATATGGTTTACTCCAAGCAGAACCATTACACAAACCTAAATTGCAGGAAGTCCCAATGTATACATTATATAATGCAAATAAAGGTTATCTTGTAGCACTTACATTTTCAAAAATATTAAGGAATAGTTAATAGATAGATTATTATTACTACATTATAATTGGACAACCTAAGTTTTAGGATGAATGTCTATGAAGCCATTTGTGACAAATTCTTAATTAAAAAGGATTTATAAAGAAAATGTGATCATAAATGTAATCAGAGTGTGGTAGTTATCCATACCTGGCACGGCTCTGGTAGGAAGCTGGCTAGAAGAGGTTTCAACAGACACACTCTTCTGTTTGGAGGAGGCTGTTGATCCATACTTTTCCACTGACAGACAGGCAGACAAGAGGTTTTCAAGACAGAATAAAAGATCATGCAGTCTGAACAAAATATATTTTAAGGTTAAAAAAAAAATCATTTCAGATAAAAAGGTAAAGCTCAACATTGGCGATGGTGTGCTCCCTTACTTTCTTCCAGTTTAGAAAGTCTGTCATTTCCAGGGATTTCTTGCATCTCCATGATGGTCTTTCTTTTTGCTGTTTAATTCTCTACCTTTTTAGATGCCCGGGAAGCTTCCCAGGGACAGAGAAAAGTCCCGGTCTTGTAAGTCAGTGTAGAAAGTCACATACAAAACGGACTACTGATTGATATTCTCCCTAAGTCTCTGTTGATAGAGCCACTTGAAAGGAAAG
The DNA here is from genome assembly GCA_016801105.1 of Esox niger. Classification (NCBI taxonomy): domain Eukaryota; kingdom Metazoa; phylum Chordata; class Actinopteri; order Esociformes; family Esocidae; genus Esox; species Esox niger. Next base: position 33,028 of record JACXGJ010005736.1, on the reverse strand, counting down.
CAATGCATTTAAACACTGGATTAGGTGCTCCGTCATGTCATTAGCCAATCATACTTCCTCCTTGATTTTGGCTCGCTCGCTCAATCCAGCCTTTCACCATATCACCTAACCACCATTACTGTTAATAATTTAGGTTCTTGTTGTAAAAGAAAATGTTGATCTTGAGTCCGAAGTTCAATGAAGGCTTTTTATTTTTACATGCGCATGGGACAATCAAAATACAGCAACCTAGTATGACCGCATTCGGAGTAATCGAAGAATCTAGGTACGACAGGCTTCGTTTTATTCTTCACTGGCCACGCCCCCTACTCATTAATGACACATTGAACACCGTACAGACACCAGGACATTCTCACGTCTTCTTAAATGTATAACCTTGGCTAATGTCAAACAATATTAATCAATTTAAAACGATAACAGTTTTAGCAGACATTCTGTAATTCATAGAGAATGAAAAAGCATTTACCTACTAAGATTATTCAATGATTTGTCTAATGAGAAGTGCAATTAGGTTCATAAATTTAGACAGTGACATATTTTTTGACAATGTTCCATGACTGATCAAATTCAGCTCACATGGCCACCTCTTCTCTTTTGGGTCTTTCCTAACTGACAACCCTAACTGCGTAGGATACTGGGTAATCAGCCAAATTGGAAACCATGTAGACATGCCCAATGCTATGCTAAATCCAGTATCTTGAGGCAATTTATACATACAATTTATATATAAATTTAAGGTAGAAGGTAGCTAAACAGCATGTGCCCAATTGAACTATATTTGACTAATGCAATACTAAATGCATATTTACATTCCCCAATTTACACTTATTAACTGGATATCTTATATTAAATATTTAGCAATTTCAGTTAATAATGTATAAAAAGTGAAATTCTCGCAATGTCCCGGTCACTGTTTAAAGAGTTGTTATAAGTGCTTTTAAAAACATCTAGAAGAACACCTTTGGACCTGGAAGTTTTAAAAGATCCAAAACAGATCTTGCAACACTACCTAGGAGGAACTAGAAAGCTAATTATTAAACTAAAATACACCCACACCTTTTCAAACATTTGTCCAAAACACTCACCCCCTGAAACACGGAGTCCCTCTTCAACCATTCGTCTTGGCCCAACCCCCCTTTCCTGAGGAATCAAAGTCTCCAGAATCCCAAATTCAATCAGACACACCTTTTTAAACATAATGCCATTTTTGGTTATATCCCTGGCAGCCTTAGGCATCTTTCACTGTGGGCACAGATGTATCACTCAGTAACAAAGCCATCATTTTTCTTTTCTTAGGTGTTCACTCACTTTAAAAACCTTTTTTGTTCAGATCCATACAGAACTCACCCTAGATGGAACTAAAGCAAATTACCTAAAGTTTAGACCAGCTCAGCGTTGACCAAGAGGAAGCCTGACAGTTATTTATGACTTACAACCCATGGAACCTTTTCAAGAACTAACCCTGAGCAACCTATTCCTTCCTGAGGATGCGCCGCCGTCCCGGGGATGCGCATGTGTGTGAAACCCAAATCTTTTGAACGGTACACGAACACACACACGCACACGCACACGTTTGGAGTCACTTAGTAATGTCCATTAGTGTTTAGTTTGAGAAAGACCTCATAGGTCCTCAAATGGCTACTTCATTAAAAAGAATTGGCAACTCTTAGAGTTCAAAGGCTTTCCACAGTGATGACGACTCTGGGATAATGCTTCCTCTTCTGGTTACAACTAGTTTGCAAAGGACACTGAAGTGATTTATGCATTGCGTTCAGTTCCTTGGCAATTTCTTGCATGGAACAGCCTTGCGATCTCAGACCAAGAAAAAACTGATGGAGTTCCCGAAGAAAACTATTTGTTATTGGCCATTTTGAGCTTCTAATCAAACACACAAATGCTAATGCTGAAGATACTGAACTAGTCTAATGAAAGCCAGTTTTATTGCTTTGTAATCAGCACAACCATTTTCAGCTGCGCTAACAATTGCAAACGTTTTTTTTATAATTCTCAACTACCCTTTTAAAATTATTAAACAACAATGTGCCATTGGAACATAAGACTTAGGCAAATAGAGGCCCATTATCAGCAAATGTAGATATCAGACTTTCTAAAGGCCTGTTTCCTGCCACAATAATCATTTACAAACTTAACAATGACAACACTGTATCAAACTGATGTTATTTTAAAATGGACACAAAACGTGTTTTTCTTTCAAAAGCAAGTACATTTCTAAGTGACCCCAAACTTTGGAATGGTAGTCTGTCCCCAGCACACGCGCTTGTTTGAAAGCCTGTTCACTTCCAGAATCCCTGAACACGGAAACAGTCGCTGTACCGTATGAAAACCTTGCAAACACAAACACTGCATGACGTGCTGTCCGACTGTATTGTGTGGGAGAGTTTCACAATGTCTTTGGGAAAATCTGCACAACCTGGTTCTCATAAAGGCCCTAAGGAGAAAATGTGATCATTTATTTATTTCAATGGATGAATTATAAAAAAAGCCTTTGGTTTATTTTTATATTTTCATTAACCTTTAGTTTCATTATGACACCATTTTAAAAAAGAGCCCTAGATATGCACTATAACACAGTAAAACAAATACAACATTAAAACAGTGCAAATGCAATAAAACCCATGGACATACAGTCAAACTGCATAATGCACCAAAATGTCAGGGACTTTCTAAATCCTGTAGAGACCACTGGGTTCTCCCTCCCGGGGAACAGGTGCTTCAAAATGAAGGGGCTTCTAAATCCTGTAGATACCACTGGGTTCTCCCTCCCGGGGAACAGGTGCTTCAAAATGAAGGTGCTTCTAAATCAATTTACAAAATACACTTCGGTGGGGTCACTTTGTAAATAATGCAGGTTTGTTCTTAGACAAAGAAGCCCAACCCAGCTTTGAAGAGCTATTGAGTCCCATAACCATAACCAGCAATAAACACAAGGAAACAATGGTAAATATACTGTGCAGAGACTAGCCAGTAAAGTTGGAAACTGATTTATGGACATGAGACAAAGCAGGACCTAGATCAAAGTACTGGTAAGGCAAAAGTGTAGAGAATATTAATTATAAATACATCATAAAAACAGATAAACTTTCCTCACTCCGTGTGTGTGTGTGTGTGTGTGTGTTTTTCAAGGACACATACAGGTGATATAAAAAGTTTACACACCCCTGGTAAAATGCCAGGTTATTGTAAGGTTTTTATTTTTCATTTTCCCCCCTCGATGACTTCAGTTTGTTTTTCAATTGAATTGTTCCCATTATAGGTCACAAGTGGAAAATGTTATGACATGATTTATCTTTGTCTCATTGTTTTACATCACATCAACAGGATTGTGTAGACTTTTTATATCCACTGTATAGAAACAGAGACAGACACACGTGTGTGGTGTGTGTGTGTATTTATATCATATGGCTTTCTCATTCTGTTGTCCCAATATGTAATTCTAGTCAAACCTGAATTATTTAAATTTTTTAACAGTAGAAGCGACTCAGACAATCTCTGGGACATGTACTCCAACCAGTCACTGGTCATTTACATGGGGATTGTCAAATTGAGAAGCTTGAAGGACTACTGGAGAAACACAAGCCTCTACCAGCTGCCTTTTCCTGCATCTGCGATTTCGGCCACCCGGTTCTTGACCATCTCACGGGCCCTTCACACAAGTGACCCTCAGAGGGACGAAGAAAATGAAGAGGCACAGCAGGCTTTAAAAGGCTCTGTAAAATCAAACCGCTCTACCAGAGCATTTTTGAGGCCTGCAAGACATATTGTCAGCGCACCCAGAACCTCTCCATTGATGAGAGAATGGTAGCCTCAAAAGCCAGAATCAGTCTGAAACAGTACATGCGAGACAAGCCAACTAAATGGGGTCATAAGCTGTTTATTTTGGCCGACTCCATCTGTGCCTGCAATTGGAACTTTTTGGTTTATGAGGGAAAATCACTCACAGCCACTGATAAGAGACTCGGTTATGATTCAGTTATGCAGTTGTTGGATTTCCCACTTCTGGGGACTGGCTACAAGCTGTTTGTAGACAATTTCTATACAAGTCCTACCTTGTTCAACGACCTATAGAAGCTGAACGTATGGTGTTGTTGCACCATTCGTCCTAACAGAGTTGGTTTCCCCAAAACTAAAGTGAACGACATGCCTAAGAGGGCTGATAGAGGCAGCATGCGATGGATCCAGAAAGGCGACTTGCTCTTTGTCAAATGGATAGATACCAGAGAGGTGGTCATGTGCACACCTATGCACAAATCCTTCAGAGGCGACCATGTCAGCAGACGTGTGAAGGCTAAACAAGGGGAATGGAGCAAGAAAAACCTACCCATTCCTGCTGCTGTGAAGGACTACAGTAACCGCATGGGTGGTGTGGACCTGTCAGACGCACTGATTGGCTATTACAACGTCCTCCACAAGGCTATGAGACGGTACAAAACATTCTTTTATCATTTCATTGACATTGCTGTGGTGAATGCCTTCATCCTTCATCAGCAAAAGGCAAAGAGTCGTGGACAGGCCTCGCTGACACAGTTCGCTCTCAGCGAGCGGCTCATCCAGAAGCTGGCTGAACTTGGGGCAAAGTCAACGGCTGCACCAGCATCTGCCTCCTCTACCACTCCTGCCCTGGCACATGCCTCCAGGGGTGCGCACATCCCCAAGTATCTGGTTGCCGACCTGAATTTGCCTCAAGGCCAAATAGGGACAGAAGGAAGACGTTGTTCTACCCTGTGCCATAAGAAGTCACCCATTACCTGCACAACCTGCGCCGTCACCCTGTGCTTTACAACAGAAAGAGACTTATGGTACATACACAACCTTATGTAGAGGGCTGACTAGGGCGGTCTGGGCACTCAATGCAAATATTGTGTACATCGTTCTTTTTCACTTAGTTTTGTTTGCTGTGGTTTGCACATCTGACATTAGATCAGTGCTGGCTTCTAGCACTTTGGAAGGCATTGGATCAGCATTCCTGCCACGCCTCCTGTCAGCACCTGTATGAAGGGAAACTAATGATCCACCATACATGACATTTCTGTGAGTGTGTAAACCTTATTACACTGTTTTTTTTTAATAATCAGTTGTAATATGCTTGGAATTTAATCATTTATCCAATTGGGCCACTTGGGTAGATTTGGGGACAATCGAAAAGGAAGCTTTTGAGTGCTCTTAGAAAATATTCTGCAGCTCTATGGTCATTCAATGTAGCTGCCCAAAACCTTACCTAAAGTCTGCTGCCATTTAGTGGAATATATTTGAAGTGTCTCCAGCCTCCTATCTCAATGCATGGTCTTCCCATTGCATTTCAAACATGATGATAAAAATAAAAGATAAAAACGCATGTTTTTGGTTTGTTTTACCTTCTGATACATCTATTGTGTTATACTTTCATGTATTAATTTGTAATTCCTACAAATTACTGAGTATCTCCTTTCAAATTGAACCAATAATATGTTTATGATATTCAGGTCATGAGCTACAAGCATTTTTGATTTGGATACATAATTTTAGGCAGAAATCAACTGTTTTTGCACCTGACCCAACAGGTTACGGGTTGCTCAACATGTATATGCAATGCAATCGATATAAACTGTTAAAGTGTGTTACTCTTCCTCCCCAATTTAGTGAACCAAAGAAATGCTTGGATATGACACTGACAACTCAATAGCCAGCATTGACTACAGTGAAAACGATTACGTCCCTAGCTCATCTGAGTCTACTAAACTACGAAAACAGGTTGCATCTCCAGGGAGTTACATCTCAATGATACAGAACAGGACGAAATTTGCTGACTTCTTGGGTCAAGACCTTCAGGTAAATCACAAATTCTACAGTCTCCCTGAAGGAATGCTTCAGTTAGCAAAGATTAGCAAGATATTGAGGGCCTGTGAACAAGGCAGATTGACAGAGTTCACGGGGAAGGGTCTGGACCAAATCTCTATTAGCCCCTGTGTTAAGCGTTTAGGGTACTAGCTAAATGGTAACTTAATTTTATTGTTACTAATTATAAAGATGCTGCTATTTGCCTGTTGTGTTTTAGAAACTTTCATGTCTGAAAAAAAAAAAATGACACAGACTCAAATTGGGAATTGGAATGTGTCTCAGAGAAAGCAGTCTTCTAATTGGAAGAATCTTCAATAGGAAACTTGACAGGTATTAGTATACCTTATACAGCGCTGTTTGAAACTGTACCCCCATTTTTTGTGTTTACCATGAAGTCTTTGTTTTATCAGAACCTCATTACTGGTTTGTATTTACCAATAACATGATGGTTTATGGTTTCAGGCATGTAGTGCAAAAACGTAACTTAAAACCGAATTTGAGCAGGTTTTCATGTCGTCTGGATAATATATTTGATGTATGGGTCAGGAAAATAGGATGAAAAAGTGGTGTGGCTAATCATTTTCGCTTAAACCCAAGAGACAAGCAGTCAGCTGGGACGAAAGAGCAGTTCCCACAGTAAGCATGTCACCTGTTGCCTTCAGTCAGGGCATTTACACCAAGGCAACATGTTGGGTCTTAAGTGTTGCACATATTTTACTTGTATTTTAGAAGCTGCCAAGACGCAGACTCAAATTGGGCATCAGGAAGTAACTCAGAGAGGAGTCTTCTGATACTAATCTGACAGGTATTTCTTTTCAGTTAGTAGACTAAAAATATGATAAGTATTTCAGAATGAGCCCTATCCAGCCCTGCGAGCTTGTCTGGTTAGTTTTTTGTGCATTTAAAAACTTTATTTTTTAGGACAAAGTTAGGTTTGTGCAGGACAGCTTTATAAACAGACGTCAACTAATGTCTGACCCTTCTGTAAGACAACGGATCTCAACATAAGAAGTTCCCATCAAGACGGAAGCAGAGAAAAAACAAGGATCTCAGTGTGATCATTTCCTCAAACGTTTTACTGCTATGAACTCATGGTCTGAACTATTTAACATTACCTATAAAAAGGTACTTTATGTAAATACCCTATTAATCTAATTAATTGGCTATAGCATATTGCAGAGAATGGCACAAAACAATTATAAGCAAATAAATATCTGGTGTCAAATGATTGAAGGCGCACCCAAACAAGCTACGTATGCTTTCCAGGAAAGACGTCGGAGAATCGAGACATGCAACCAGGACCAGCAAAACAGTTTCAAAACAATCTTTGCCCCACTCTGCCAAAAGGCCAAAACAGAAATGACCGACTATGGGTGGCTGCAGTTGAACATTCTTTGATGAACTTCATTCGAATTGAAAAGACCCCTGGAAAAAAGACAGATGTATTTCTGATTTTCCGCAAGCTCTAGTACACCGGGACTGGAGAGCTGTAAAGTTCTATGTACGCAATAGTAAAACTGCCGATCAAATTCATGTGATTTACATTTGTACAAGCTACATCTGTTAGGTGGTTAAAAAAAGTCTAATCCATGATTCGGTATATTTTTTACAGCCTTTACGAAGTCTAAAAAAGTAATGGGGCTGGTGAGCGTGTTTGTGTTTAATTTAGCCTTATCACATCATCATCATCAGACAATACAATTGAATTTCAGTTGATTTGGAGGTTTATTTTTACTAGGCTCACACTCAGCGATTTTCCACAGGGTTGGCGTTTGTTATAGCTCTTTACAGAAACATTTACTGTAAGTTTCAAAGTAAAACTTCTCATAAGCTTTTATTGTATTTTTCCTGTTGTGAAAGTGTTAAATATGTCAGTTTCTGAAAGTTCACAAAATATAACTGCAATTACAGTCCAAAAATAGCTGTATATAAGTATTCTTAAAATGTAAATACAATAATTTAGCATATGCAGTTATTTAATTGTAATTTCAGTAAGAATTAACAAAAAGAGTAACTATTAATAACATTTAGACAGTAGCACTTGCCAATAGAGGTTTTTAACAGGTAAACAAAGCCACCGGGGAACCTTCAGGAAGAGGTTATTTCCCCATGCATCAAGGGGTTCTTGCTACCATGTATTGAGTAATAACCCAACATTCTAATGGGCAAACAGCATGTTACTGGTAGAACAGTATGTATTCACACGTTTAACTAAACTCATTACAGTGCTTGTTACAAACTGGACGATTTATAGCAAATTCATCTAGTGTTACCTGTTGATTACTTCGTGTCGATGACAACTGATGTGCTCTTTCTTGGACACGGTGAGAGAGATTATAGCCTGTATGACAGCAGATCCGCATTCACATTTACAGTTTGTCCCCAGTAGTAGATCAGCCATGAGCGCTGATCTGCTAATCTACTAAATACATTTTGGCTGTGAATCAGTGGCATGCCAGACCCAAGGGAAAACATGAGGTTTGCATAAGCCTGGACGCAGTTCCTTTCGGCCATCACAGGATTTTCAGATCAGGTATCATCTTTGTTCAGAACTGTACCCGTCTAAGTAGCTATGACGGATATTATGTGACCAGATGCACGCCTGTCTTAGGTTGTCCCGGTTTCAAAGGTGGGATCTTACCTGTCATTGGCCAACCAGCCCTCTTCACTGGCCACATTCTGGGCCCTGCATATAGGGTCTCCAGGAGTATATCAGAAAAAGTCTGCAGATGTTGTTTTACACAGATAATTCAAGCTGCTTTACCTGAGCAACACACTGTGTAACAGCAAATCTCCAACCATCTCTTTTTTGTTCTCCACAGGAGTAGATCAGCCATGAGTGAGCACAGACTATCCATCTGTAAGCCATTTATATTAGCATAATTTCAACTCCTACTGTACCAGTCTACGTAGGTATGATGGATATTATGTGACCAGATGCACGGCTGTGCCTGTCTTAGGTTGTCCCGGTTTCCAAGGTGGGATCTTACCCGTCATTGGCCAACCAGTCCTCTTCACTGGCCACATTCAGAGCCCTGGATAAGGGACTGTAGTAGGAGGTACCGTAAGCCCAGTTCAACTGGTTGCACATGCTGACAGCAAACACCACGTTTCCCCCTTTGAATCCACAGCCACACCCACAGCCACACCCACATCAGGTCACGGCTACGAGGATGCCTCTAGCCATCTCTACACTGGCTGAGGCCATAGTTAGGACCTGGCAGAATACATCTCTGTATTGTGTCATGAGTTCCCAATCAGGGGCAGTGGGCCTGAGTTCCCTCTGAATGGGGACCCTATTAAGTTGTCCTAGTTTGCATTCAAATGAAGCGTTACCAAGATAGTTGCCATATTCTTCTACTGGACACTTAATTTCATGCATGCGTATCTGTTGGTTTTTCATCTCAAAACATGAATAAAGGTTGACCCATTCCTACATGAAGCTGACATCTAATAAGTTACACACTTGAATAATGACAATGTATTCCAAGCGTGCTGTGAGGTCACGTTAATATGGCTAACAGTGCTCTGCCATGACAAACAAAGGCACATGCAATTACTGCATGTCATGCCTCAAACTCAGAAAATACCCTGACAAGTCAAGGGGGGAATTAATCTTCCAGAGGCAATTTGAACAATGTAATTTCCCCGAGTTTGGAAGCGGTCAAACAGCTTACAGTTACCTTTAGACGTGTTACGGGTATATTTATACTGTTGACATTTTGTTACGTTTCGCGGTTAATTATGAAAGAAATGCGCCTAAATGTTTATTAGGTAGAGGTGTCTATTACTTAAAGAAAAGGGAAACTGAGCATTCAGTTAGTCTGAAGGTCATTCAAGATGCTGACCAGGCAAATCTGATCTTCCTTGAATTCCATGCTTCTGGTGCTGGCGGACAATCTGGCCAAAACCAGAGATGCAATTTCCTCCAGATATGTGGCCAGGAATGAACATAGTGTCATGTCCTGGCTATGCCCCTAGCCATCTTCACACTGGCTGGGGCCACAGTCAGTACGGGACTAAAAGAGAGGCCTCTAGGCATCTCTATGTGCTTGGGTCTCCCCAGTTGGAGGCAGGTGTTGGTTACTGCCTCCAATTGGGGAACCTATTTAAGTTGACTGTTGGATCACACTGTTGTGGTTCATTTTGGTTTGCTGCTGTATGCTACGCAACCCGGTCACAGGAGCTGTAAGTTTGTTTTGTTTCTTTATTCATTAAACATTTATAACCGATACCCTTTTGCCTCTGTGTTTCTGTCCTTGAACCAGCCATGTGACACATAGATAGACAGTAAGGTGAATGTATTGTCATGTGGGTATACAACCCACAAAATAATGCAAAAAAAAGTCTAGTTCATTTTGAGTTTAGTTTCAACAGCAGTTAATTTTAAATGGAAAACAAAAAGGAGCAACTACAACTAACACTGCTAACAGTCAGAAAATTATCACTAGCCTACAGTATTTCAGGGGAGTGACAACATACATTTTTGGCTAGGATCATGAAATTATTTATTTTATTATTTATTTTTTAAGCAATTGTCAGACAATCTCTATGCAGACAACCTCTCTAAGAACACAGTCATGCATCAACCGGATATCGTTCTGCCCCCACGGAGAAAATTCCATAGAACTTGACCCCGGTCCAGGAGATCTATTTAGTTTAAATGTCAACAAAACAAAGGAGATGTGATGTGGGGGGGCACCATACACCTGACCTCCCCTACCTGCTCTCTGAAGCGCTCAGGGTGGAGGTTGCAGTTGATGGAACAAGCAGAGGTCCAGAGGTGGATCGGAGACTGCGACCTCTTCACAAAATGGATGGACAACAGGAAAGTGTCAATGTGTTTGAAATTCATACTGCTTATTCAGGAGACACAGTACAAAGAAGGCAGAAGAACAGGGACGGACACTGGGAGACTAGTCACATTCCAATCCTGACCCCATTATAGAATACAATAAGTACATGGGAGGTGTTGACTTGTCGGACCAACTTATCCACTACTACTCAGTGCACAATCCAACCAAGAGGGGGCACAGGAACCTCTTCCTCCATTTCCTGGACATTGCTATAACCAGCAGCTACATCCTCCACCAGCAGCTGTGCTGGAGATCAGAGTCAGCCCCTGACACAAGGTTTTTGTAGAACAACTGGCAGCTGAGTTGTGTGGGGTGACATTGCTTGCTGCTGCCACGCCAAAGAAGATTGGGCATTCCCCTCCGCCTACCAGAGAGCCAACGGACAAAAGCTCTCAGGCCGCTGCTCAACGCCTCATGTGTGAGATGTGCAAGAGAAATGGAGTAAAGACACTCCCTGGAAATGCAATGAGTGATGTGCTACTCTGATTGCAGACAAACTGCTTTCATGTGTGGCACAGCGAAACTGACAAGTTCTGCTTTCTAATTTATTTTTGAGTGGCAACGGATTCATGGGAAATCACCCAAAACATCAGAATAGTTGATTAGAGTTGATAGCAACTGCTTCCACCTCTAGCACAGCTACAATGGAAACATTTATCTATTTATTTTGGGGTAAAAAAAAAAGCTATGGCTCTCAAATGTGGATAGTTCTATTTTCTTTTGATAATTTGTGTTTGATACAAAACTTCATGGTGGTTTTCTGTTATTGTATTTGCAAAAGACTTCAAAAAAATTCACGTTTTTCAAGTCTTTTGCATTCATTGCATATTTACAGTATATCGAGTTTCCCAGAAGGCTGATATGATTTTGTATTTTTGGGGATTATATCTTCTGTTTGGTTTCCTATGGGAAACACCGCCTGAGAGGAGAGGCACACCAAAACTGACTGAGCACATAGCGCACGTTTCCATAAAGCATATTGAGGTATTCTAACAGTGATAAGTACATGGATTGGGATAACAGCGTGCGTGAGAGAAATAGTAGTGTAACCAACTGGCCACCTCTGACTGATCACATAGGTGTACATGTCTATAAATATCCCAAATTGAACAATAATTAGAATTGTACTTACCTAATATCCAGACAACTCCAACAAAGCAAAGCAATCAGTGTGTAGTTTCTATGGGGATAAACAGTCAGACTCCACAAAATCACCAACCAAAGCGCGTAGCGAATGGGCAACCCAACCTCCTCCTCACTGACTCTGTACAAGGCTGTGTGCTGTGCCCGATCCTGTACTCTTCACTCACGACTGCCTGGCAATCCACGTCGCCAACAGCATCGTTACGTTTGCTGACAACACCACCATCATCATAGGCCAGATCTCTGACAACGACAAGTGTATAGAGGTAAGACCACTTACTTTGTATTACTGATTGTTCGTGTTCTCTTATTATCATATTATAATTACTGTTACTTTTAACTGCACTGTCAGGAGTAGGAAAACCAAGCATTTCATTGCCATAACTTATTGCAAATGACAAATCCTTTTAACTTTTAATAAATCCAAGAATTGCTTTGTCACCCGAATCACATTAAGGCCCTGGTACCATACTTGTTCTAGTGAAACCTGATCTCTGCAACCTAGGAATGATGGGATCTCATAGAAGTCACTTCCACAGTGAAGATAAACATCATGGCGCTGGCCACTGATCATTAACGGCGATTACCAACGTAGCGTTCGTTTCATTTATGCAAGATATCCCTTGTTTCCATCCAAAACATTTCAGAACATAATCATGAGACGGAAGAAGTTTATTCTGTGCTGGGACAGTCAAGCAGGCAATGCGTAATGGCCATCCAGCTCAAACCGGTAACCCATCCAGATAAGTACATCGCTATTTATGGTAAATGGTACCCTACAATATCGTTTGTATTATTAAAAAAAATATTCTGTCAACATAGCATGAGGATTTTCTTGGGTTTTTAGAAAAAAAGTTGGTAATTTTTCATAAGTCCAAACTGCAGCACTACGGATCTCGGGCTGTTATCTAGTGGCCGTTGATGTCATTACATGCAAAACAGGAGTGATTGATTTTCTTTCTAATTAATTGTATAATGTTTAAAAAAAGGGGGTGCCTATATTTTGAACTATTATTTGTTTTATTCATTAGTTTCAGGGACTACCACACACCGAAGCATTATTTACACGAGCACACAGACCACCACAAACTAGCATTTTAAAACGAACATTGTTGCACGCTACAAAACCCCTCTAGGAAAAGCGGCACACGGACTTAAATAGTTTATTTTCCACCTTACTTCAACTGAAAGCGTTATATAAATCAAATGTATGAATTAAATTTCATTCAACAATTTAACAGTAAACATACTTTGAAGTTTTAAACCACTGGCGTAGCGTGGTGATGCGTTGCCGACTTGTAAGATAAGCTACCCTGGAAGCCATCCCCGATACTCAGGCCAGTGCTTAAACACAGGCTGATTCAAGTTTTGTAATACCTTGGACTTTCTTTCGCACAACCTAACCACACCGCTTGAATAATTATCCATTTTATACTTACGACCGAAGTTGGCAATAGCCTACCTAAAACATCAGACAACATCTAACACCAAGTAACAGCAGGTCAAAAGAATGTAAGAGTAATACGAGGTCAATTAATTAGATTGCTCGGTCACTCACACAAACCGACGGGGAGTTGACTACACACGGTTTGAATTACGGGGGGACTAGGGAGGTTGACCCATTAATTAAGAATTACCTCTCCCCCAGAATAGGTAAATACCACAGGTCGGGGGGGGGGGGTCGAAACATTTATGTTGTTGTTAGCTGTAATCGTAAATACTATAATATATCTACATTTATTCGTACCTGAAATAATCTTGTAATACGAATTCAGACACGGCTAAAGTAGACCATACTACATCCTAACCTTGACGTTTGTCTGGTCTGCCGGCCCCACTCCACCCTTTAAAAAAACACCCTAAAACCGGTAAACCGGAGCTATGACGAGGTTTTTTCATTCGATGTAAGGTTGGCGATGTAGAGACATTTTACCTTTATGGCAGGAGAAATTATGCAAAGTTTTCATTCATTTTTTCACGACACGCAATGTGTGGTCTTGGCTAAATTAATAACTATAAGTTTTGTTTGCACAGTGATTACAACGTGCATAAACGTTAGTACATTTTCATGAATATAGAATTATCAAACATGGTAGCTATAGCTAGCTTTATTTTGAAGGTTTTATCGACCATGGCTATGTGAAAAAGTGATAGTGAATTATTTGAAAGAAACAATGCCTGACAAAATTATTAGCAGTTTCGGTTTTTAATGTTCACCATGGGGTCTGCAAGTAGCTAGCTAAGTAATGGACGAGATCCACGAACCAAGAATAGTGTCCGTTGAACAATCTCCACACCACAGCTGTTTTTCTTCACTTTCGATGTTTGAATCATCTAGATATACCTATGGTTCCTGAACGTGATAGACACAAACATGCAAAGTGGGAAAGAGGCCACAAACAAACAGGGAAATCATTGAAAAGTGCCAAGCCAAGATGTACCGTTGATCTGTCATCGTGTTAATCAATCCGAGTCATGGAGTACATTCTCTTATAAAAGGACAGCATCTGAACTTAGGGCTTTTTCTGTATGTGTTTTCTTTATGCCGGGGCAGCCATAATAATAACACCGGTTACAAAGGCAGGTACAGCAAGAGAAAGATGCTACAAACCAACAGGTAAGATCCTCAGGTGTATTAATTCAAGGCGATCTATAGGAGCAGATTGGAAAATGTAAAGCTGGACTAACATCATTGTGGTATTAGTCATTAAAAAAATTCCCTCTGGTTACATTATCATCTATCTCAAATGCCTTTCCATCTGACAAGTCCCACCATGCACTCTGGTTACATTATCATCTATATGAAATGACTTTCCATCTGAAATGAAGTCCCACCAAGCAAAAAAACTCAGTTATACACAATCACATGTCCCAACTAGCATTGCAACTGTCTTAAAGTCATACTTATTGGAATATTCACACTGTATGCTTGAGTCTTTTCAAAACACATAGAAAGTACATATTAAATAGACATTTTGGTGAACACAATAACATTCACACTGTAGTCAAATGTGTGCCCCCCGTATCAAAGTCATTCCTACAGCCTTGGCTACAGGTGTGGAGTAATTTTAAGGACTTAAATGAATATATACACCATGAAATTATTTAATAAAAATTGAAATATATATAATTTCAATTATAAATACAATTAATACAAATATATTTGATGGTGTTTTTCATATTTTACTATTTATTTCATGGTTGCAGGCATTATAAAATGTCATAATTGAATCTGTTTACTTGCACCCATCGAAGCTAAAATGGCAGGCTCTTTTTTTGATTGGTGCATCAAATTCATTCTGTGCCGTTTCGGCTTTGGTATTAACATGGCTGCACTGGATAACATGGTACTGGCTCAACTCTACTCGCCTCGGGAGCTTTTCCACCTCCATGTACCAGCTCGACTCGGTTCTACTCGCCATGCCATTTCTGCTTGTCCATTGGGAAAAAGATAAGATAGAACCTGATACCAGATCCTTTGTTAGTACCTGCTCCGTCGAGGTTCCAAGCGAGCTGAGGCGATGCCAAAAGGTGACGTGAAAACACAAAATACTTCTGATTGGACAAGAGTCACTAGTAACTCAAAGGAAAACAAGCTGTTAGCCATCGAGTGTCAAAGAATGTTTCATAAGACGAGAACGGCGCGTTTTGGCGGTTCTGTCCCAGGAGTCCTTGCATTGAAAGGGGTTCATTTTAGTGCCAGTGCATAGGACCAGACTTGTAACATCTTTTCATGTTCCCAAAACGCGAGAGGAGTTTTGGGAACATATTTTCCCAAAACCTCTCTCGTTTTGGAACTATCTATTGGCATTGAAATCAACTTGTTATGCCCATCAGATCTATGTGAGAGACCCACAAAGACACACCGAATGTGTAGCCTATTCCCTGGGACAAAAAGGACCTCGTCTTTTTCCTCCTCTAGGTTATTCTATAGGCTAACTAGCATATATTGCACTGGTCAAATAAGTATCTACTCTCACATATCAACCTGTCACCTGTCACACAACCTTGGGGATGGTCTAATTTTTATGGGGAGACCAAAACATTTTTGTTTAACAAATAAGATCTATATATTCAGGATTGGTCCTTACTTCATGCCTGTCTCAGGGCTCAGTTATTTAACAGTTTTGCTGAGGTCTCAATAGTTTTGAACTTTAGCCATGCCTTCTAAGCAGTTAGACACTAGCTCAGCACCAAGATTGAAAATGTGTTATTTTTAAAGTCAAACAGAAGAAGCCTTCCAAGCTTTCTAACAATTTTTGCAGTCTAAAATGTAAGACAAAGGTTACTGCTTACACGTGTATTGTATTCTGCACTTAGAGAACTTTGAGTATTTTTTTTAAAGATAAAATAACAACAAACTCCTCACTATCTAATAAGTCTTCTACAGCCTCCAAATCTGTTAACCTCCAAATCTGCTGCTGCCCAGGACTCTCACCTCTCCTCATTCAGTCCGGTTGATTCCCCTTACATAACTAAACTTATAATGACATCCAAAAATACTACCTGTTCTCTGTCCACAGATGACAAGCATACAGTGGGGAGAACAGGTATTTGATACACTGCTGATTTTGCAGGTTTTCCAACTTACAAAGCATGTAGAGGTCTGTAATTTTTATCATAGTTACACTTCAACTGTGAGAGACGGAATCTAAAAAAAAATGTATAATTAATTTGGTGAAAGAGCACATTATAATATTATTTTGTATGTACCATTTATAGGCATATTACACACATTCTATGTATTATATTCTATCCTACTGAATATTATATTATTAAATATTAATATTATTAAATCAACTTCAAAATCGGTCAAACAAAACACATACAGACGGAACTTAAAAACCAAAAGCAAACTATATTGGAAACGAATGAAAAGCAACACACTGACATCTACAAAAAGGTATTAAATTAAGTGCATAACCCGGTGCTGACATACCCATATTGTTCATATTTCCCATTCTACTATCTTACAATTGCGACGAGTTTAAATGTTTATCTATATTATTGGTATATTTTTGCTGTATGTATATCTTAATAGTTACTATTCAGATATGTGCCATGTTACAAGAATGTCACTTTTCAGAATCACGCTGCGTTATTCGGTGCGTTTGTTTAAAAAAAACTCTTGATATACACCCACAGACACATAATACAAATGTTTAGTGAGTGGAACACTCGAGATGTGAAGGTTTCAATGAATGCTCACGCATTGTCTCGATCAGCAATTTGACACGCTAGCTCACGTTCTTTTGCTGCTGCTACTATTGTATTTCATTTTTCTTGAATATACAGCTCCGAAAAAAAAATTTAGACCACTGCACCTTTTTCTTTCCTCCAAAAAAAGTTGAAAAGGACGGTTTTGAGGGAGGAATAGAAGCGTTGATTTGCAGTGGTCACTTAATTTTAACCCTTCCGTTCATCACACAAAACCTTCCTTTTCAACTTTTTTGGAAAGGAAAGAAAAAGGTGCAGTCTTAATTTTTCCCGGAGAGTATACACATATTCTGCATACTCATATTCTGCATGTGCATTTATTAATATATCTAACTCGACTGGGGAGAAGTATGGGCTTTGAGACCTTTTTCTCCGGTTGCTATGGTGAATCACGTTCCACTGATAAGAACTTTTTATCTCCTCGTACACGTGCTTTTCTTAAGGTTAACTTCACTCAGAGTTTACTGAACTAATTGTGATAGAGGCGATCGACATGTTGACCACGCCTCCGAGTTACAAACTCCACCCAATGCTTCTGGGGCGCCGGGGACGCACATTTCGTAACCCATGTTTACCCGTTTTCTCGCATGGAAAACCTGAGGAAAAGGGATCCAAACTCTTTAAGTCACGCAATTAGTAATTGTTTGGTTATTGTTTTCATGCCTTAAATTAATCAGAATATGGAAATATTTTAATATATTATATACTATAATGCTTGCCTGCTGCTCCCTGGCGGAGAAATTCTGGACAAACGACCCAACAGAGTGCCTGTTTGCTTAGCATTCTGAGCTGCAGGATGCTCTACTCCTACAATTTTAGACCAAGGTTCGTCACATGAAGCTCCAAGGGAGTGCTTCGTATACTACTTTCATACCCTAGAGCCAAAGTTGTATCCAAATTCATTTTGTAATTTGTTTGTTATTATTGTTTTTGGAATAAAACTGTTGTCTTGTAAACATCCAAGATACGCCAGGCTATTATGACGTCACTGACGAGAGTCGTTTAGAAAACAATGACGACATCTGTTAGGCTACATGGTCACGCCAGGCCTATAAATACACCCTAACACCTTGTACAAATCATTCACAGTCATATCGAATAATCACAATGCCCAGACGACGCAGATCTTCCACCGGCCGCCCTGTCCGCCGACGTCGGCGTCCCAAGATGTCCCGGCGTCGCAGGGCTGGTAGCCGTAGGAGGCGTTAAATAGTACTAGGTATAATCTAGGACCTATCAAATAGCTCCTTCCGGTTGTCCTAAAAGTCTGACTTAATAAAAGGTGGGCTTTTAACAGAAACTCTTACGACATGTATATTCCTTATTTCATGTTTTTGATCGTCACACCACCTGTTTTGGAAATATAGGCCTAGTTAAGTATATAGACATACAACATACAGGTGCTGGTCATATAATTAGAATATCATCAAAAAGTTTATTTATTTCAGTAATTTCATTCAAAACGTGAAACTTGCATAATGTATACAGTCATTCCACACAGACTGATATATTTCAAGTGTTCATTTCTTTTAATTTTGATGATTATAACTGACAACTTGTGAAAAACCCCAAATCAGTTATCGGGATCTGGTGAGAGAGACAATTGGAGACAAGACAAATGAATGGGACCGGGAGGAGTTCATGGCAATTTGAAAGATGCAAAAAGCGGGAGATTGCGGAGCAGTCTGTCACCTCACCGTCACAGAAATTAATCAACTTTTTGATAATATTCTAATTATGTGACAGCACCTGTAATCCTCTATCGTGATTAACCCCAACACTAAAATAAACACCTCAAGCACTTATAGGATGGCGATTGAAGATCACATAGGTATTTCTTTTACTCACAGATACAAAACAATTGGTATTAAACAAGAAAAGTAACCAGTCAGGCCTAGTTCGGCAGTCCGTTAACTTCCCGTAACCTCTCCTAGTCATTCTCGATGGTAAGTCTTATCACTGCGGATGTTATATCTTTAGCCACTAGTTGGTTTTGTATTGGTTTTGACACTGTAGCCTATTTCCCATAGGCTAACGTTACAGTGTCTGTCTGTCCGTTGACGGATGCAAAAAGTCCGTCAGTTCATATTATTTTCCAGATTTAGATTTTTAATACTTTTAACTGCGATTATTTCATTCTTTTGACGTGACAAGTAGCACTCGGTCCATTGTGTTGACTAGGCAACTTTGCTGTGTTTTACTTTTATTTAATGTTATTATTACATGCTGGCAGAACTGTTACTGTGGATGTTGTTAGAAACTGCTGCTATTCTGTGATTGCACCCTGTTCCATTAGATCCTCCATCAAGTGATTCACTTGCTAATACTAATTCTGAATAACTGTTTATTTAAACAATGTGTTTATTGTTCATTTTGTGTTATGGAACCGCACCAAAACTTAAGCCTCCTTCAACAATGCAGTCTCAGACTAAACAACAATTATGAAACAGAGCAGGATGGTTACTGGTTTCACCTGAACAAGCCAAACCAACCTATATCAGACAGGTGTCAACGTGTGCCACAGTTTATTCCGACAGACTCACCCTAACCAACCTATATCAGACAGGTGTCAACGCGTGCCACAGTCTATTCTGACAGACTCACCCTAACCAAACTATATCAGACAGGTGTCAACGCGTGCCACAGTCTATTCTGACAGACTCACCCTAACCAAACTATATCAGACAGGGGTCCTCCGAATGTCCCCCCCCCCATATAATGAAATATAAATTATAAATCAAATAAAAATGCGTTATGCTACGACAGGCATCCGCGCACCGCTGTCCAAAATAATCATGAGCAAATGTAAACATAATCATAACTAAACTTAACAAATTGCTGTAATTATTAGTTCCTAGTTTTCTGGTTTACTGTAGTTCTGCGTGTGGCCGTACCCCAGCAGAACCCGTTGGTCGATTACTGTTGGTAGGTACAATCGATGTCTAACACTGTACTCTCATTACTTTCATATGTATTAAAAAGTGGAAAACTATAATGTAATGTGTAATATGAGTGTTACTTAGTTTTAACATATTGTGATAGTTTTAACATCAACACGTCATTTTGCGTGTCAGTATTTGAATGAAGTGTAAACAAGTTTTTGGTGAAAACGGGCCGATTAGCAAATGCTAATCAATCAACCATCACATGGTGCTCATGTGCGTATTCAACTTACATTCGTGTCTTACGTTAATGATTTTGTTTGAAATGTCATAAAGCCCAAGTCTGAGTAAAGTGTCAATAATTTATGTTGCGCTGCATAAGTTATTTGTGCGGACAATAGTCGTTTTCATTGTTTGCCAATTCGTATAGTGTACTTTATAGCTGTATTTGCTTATGATAGATAGCATTATTAGTATTTGTTTGATTAATGTGCAAGCCGTTTATTAGTCAGCTTTCATTCACAGTGAGTGTCATCATGAACAAGAGGAAGGGTGGCAGTGACATTCATCAGTTTTTTGAGAAGCCTCGGAAAGTTGAGAGCGGTGAGAGATTGAGTACCAGTCCGATGATAGAAGCATACATTAGCAGTGAGTCAATGTTAATTTATATAACAATCATTGCCATTCAGGTTAATAATCCATTCCTGAACATCATGGCAAGAAACACCACTTGTTTACAGATTTTTCTTTCATGTTCACTCTTGTGCGTTCAGAGTAAATAGAGGGAGAGAGAGGGTATGAGGAAGACAAGGAGAGCAGGTGACACGGAGGTGAGTGAGAAAAGGAGCAAATATTGGTGACCGATCTGATATAGCCATGTTGGTGTTGTTCTGATGACATCATAATTCATGTTGGCACAACTGAGGTTAGGTTTAGGCACAGGTTTCTCTGAGGTTAGGGTTAGGTCAAAGGGTGGGGGCAGGGAAATATTCTGTTTTTAGACTGGGGTAACCAACTTACTACAGGTCAGTTGCAATGATGGTCCTGGAATGACATTAATTATGATGTTGTAGAAACAACACCAACATAGTGATATCAGATTGGGTAAATATTGATGGTTAAGAGTCTTTTTATATGTTTTAAACATTTTTGAATGTGTATCTGGGGGGGGACCCCCAGACCCCCGGCTGATTTGGTCCCCCCCAATTTTGACTCCATGGCTACAGCCTTGGTATGTATTGTAGATATTCAAGAAATGTTAAATGCGTTTTTGATTAAAGCAGTTCTTGTTATACATAACATCTCTTATTGTTATTTATTTTACTTTTTACATATTGTTAAAAGTTAATTTCCCCATCGTTTATGTCTTGTAGCTATTCTGCTTACCAAAATGGTTTGTGCACATTAATATGCATTCACACCCCCCGGTTCTCATAGATGACATTGAGGTGATTTAAATTCCTGGGTGATTTAAATTCCTGGTCCCTCAACACCTCAGCCCTTGTCTCAAAAAGTCTGCGGCAGCGCCAGGACTTCTTGAGGAGGCTGAAGGTTTTGTCTATCCTGATCCATGTGAACTTCTACCGCTGCACAGCCGAGAGCATCCTGACTAACTGCGCCACAGTGTGCTTGCTCCTTTGCCGACCAGAAAGCCCTGTAACGAGTGGTGAAAACATCCCTGGTGCCCAGCTCCCTGCCATCGCAGACCTCCAGCGCAGGGCACACAGCATCACCAGGGACCCTTCACATCCATGCCGCAAACCCTTTGCCCTCCTCCCATCAAGACAGGTGGTACAGGTCTCTCCGTTCTGGCACCAGTAGATTCCGGAACAGTTTCGTTCCTTCTGCTGTAACTGAACCCTATGACTTTCCATCATTAACTATACCCAGCCTTTGTACTACTGGACTCTGTCACTGCCTTACAGGTCTGATACGTTTTCCGTTGTCTACAGTACGTGTCGTTGCTGCTATTCCTGTATTTCATTTGAACATGCCAACTTGCACCTCAAACCCTCATTGTCACTTTACTTGCATTTTCAGTTGTTACACATGTCTTCCTTGGGAACCCCATTGCTGCTGTCCCTGCATTTCAGTTGCACGTGCTACCCAACTCCTTCAATTGGCCTCTATTGCAAATTCAGATGCCATTGAAAATGGCTACTTGTACCCTCCCAACTATTTATCCCACTTGTACATACATCATACTTGATATCTGTAAAAAAAGACAAATGTGTGAATTTTCTATTGCACATTTAGAAAAGCCATATGTAATGCATTTGCATTAATTGCACAACTATACATTCCACTTGTACATAAATACACTTAATATATTTTTCTGCCCTCCTCTATTTGCACTTCTGGTTAGACGCTAACAGCATTTCGTTGTTCTGTACTTGTACTTGTTCAATGGCACATTTGAATCTAGTCTAATCATTATGGCTAACTCTCGCTGGGGAACGGATGTTGCAGTGCTCTCAACACACTGTAGACCAGAACTGGAGCTACTGACTGTAAATGTACAACCCTTCTTCCTTTTATTGGAGTTCATTCCTCTAAAATTACAGCAGTCAACACTTGAAAACCTATACAGAGTAATAAATGGACTAGATTACCCTCACGCTGAAGCAGCTTCTATTGTTGTTGGCAATTTCAATAGGGCAAATGTGAGGAAAGTTTCGCCAAAATACCACCGGCACATTAACTATTCTACCCATTGTGATCAGACTCCTGACCGTTGATATTCACAAATGCGTTTCGCAATTTTTCTCCTCCCATCCTATAGACATTACCGAAAAATGGATAAACTAGTTCCTCAGACAGATCAATACTGGAATGAGGGATCTATTATTGCCCTACAGGACACCTATGTCTTGCACCCATATGAGGGTGCAAGACTAAACTCCTACTAGCGAGTTAAAGCTAAACTCCTACTAGCGATTATCTTTTCCCTCACTGTATCTATTCATCTGTTTATCTCTGCGTTTCTGGAGGATAAAGTGTGAGAGTTTGTACACATGGTAATATACCGCAGATAAAAACATGATGAGAATCATTTGGGGTGAGAAAATTCTTAATCGGTTTATACTGATTAACTTTCTCAGCTTATGCATGCACAATAATAACGATGACGACTTGGCCAGGAGAAGTCAGAAACCGGTGGCTGGTAATGTCAGGTTTGTTGGCCTGCACACATCCTGTTGTTCAGAGGATTCTGACGTTTCAGTATATTGGATTTCCTGTTTTGTGTGTTCTTCTACAACCACCATCCAGCTGATCAGCGTTATGCGATGACATCGTTACGTGATGACATCCTCTACCTGTGGTCATCTGTACCCAACCACCCAGCGTATACCTTTCCAGGTGTTCTGGAAAGTGGTAAAAAAAAAAAAGACTACTGCCCAATTATCATCCAAGAAGGCAGAATAACTCATAACCTACATGTCAGTGAATCTGAAATGTAACCAGGGGCCCAAGAACAACCTTTTATGGGCATGAGGAATTATTTACTCAAATGATAGCAATGTAGAAACATAGAGCTCAATTAGAGTTACTGCAACTGTGATGTCTTTACATATATATATAAAAGAAAGCAAAGTGTTTTGATCAGAAGTGTTGGGGTGGGGAAGATGCTGTGAG
Organism: Esox niger; assembly: GCA_016801105.1. Classification (NCBI taxonomy): domain Eukaryota; kingdom Metazoa; phylum Chordata; class Actinopteri; order Esociformes; family Esocidae; genus Esox; species Esox niger. The sequence goes on along the minus strand of JACXGJ010005736.1, from coordinate 9,459 downwards.
GACAACATCTGAATTGATGTCGAGGTTGTTTGATTTATTTTGTAATGATTAGCCGGCAGCTGATACTTCTTTCATGAAGCATTGTGAGTATTGCCAGGTGCAATCAATTACAGAAACCCTCACACACTTCTTGACATAAGGTGTGGTTTTTCTATGAAGCAGAGCACCTCAGGATCCAGGCATTAAGGTTGTCTGGGAGATGCTTCGGGTGTGACACCTGGCCAGCGAGAAAGTCTAAGTTTCACAACGTAAATTTCATCAAGGCACACCTGTTCATTCATGGTGAGGGTGGCTACTTTGCAGAATGTACAATGTGCACAACCCCGTTTCCAAAACATTTGGGACTCTGGAATGACAAGGTGTGTCCAAAGGTTTACTGGTACTGTGTGTATTTGGTTGTCGAAATGTTTGTATGAATTGTGAAGTTGAAATTACGGTCATGCAAAAATGACTGAAAAGCGAGTTGTCAAATTATGTGGATACCATAGGCTGGTCCTGTGTGCCTGTATGACTCTAGTTATGCATTCATTTCCTTGTATGGTAAAACATGCATACTCTAAATGAGTCCACTCCCCTTCCTGCTATTTTGAGACATTAAATATAAAAATACTCACAGTATAGTATATGTACAATACAAAACCAGTAACAGAAACATTCTCATCTTAGTATTTCCATCACATTTTGTAAGTATGATAAGATGCAGAAACGTCAGACCACAAAATGAAAGCCATGATAATTCAGAAATTGTCCCATCACGATATCATCGGCATCAAGCCTCATGGTTTCTGAACACATCCAGAAGCCCTGTCACATCGCAAGTCAAATGAGAAGATATGATGCAACGACGTCTTCAGTGTGAAGGTTAAGATAACGGCGATCACTCGCACAAGACGTTGTGACTTGGACGAGTCAGCAGTGAAACGTAACAGACAGAAGGCATCTGAGCAGGATGGCTTGGAAGAAAAAGCTCAGTGTTTTACTGGGGGTTCTAATCAGAACCATCCATACAAACCTGGACATCAAGACAGAAGGGGAGTCCTGTAGTTTTCTCATTCCTAATGATACAGACTACTGTCTCCTATTCAGATCCAAAGATGAAGGGAACCTGCTGTTGTGGAACACTTCTAACCCTCTTCAGAGTTCCACCCTGGTTGGAGGGATTAAGGATCGACTGGACATGAATAATTCTTCTCTTCAGATCAACAGTCTCATTCAGTCAGACTCTGGACTCTACCGGATGGAGTGTTGGAATGATGACAGGGTTTCACACCAGAACAGAACTGATCTCTCTGTCTGCAGTGGTCAAAGTGAAACAACAGCTCTGTATGCAAATCCAGGAGAGACATTAGAGCTGCAGTGTGGGGATGCAGGGGATAGAGACAACTTGACAGTTAGATGGTTCCAGAAGGACTGGAAAAGCGGGAAAATCGTACAGCTTAAGAAGAGCTCTCCTCTCATCGCCAACATCTCAATAGATGGCATATGGTATTTCTATTACATCTGTGTCATTCTTGATGGACAGCTTTGTGTTTCCAGACAGGTCTTTAATCCACAACTTAAAAGTCAGTATGTAGCTTTGTCAGTGGGAGAGGAGGCTGTACTGCCCTGCTTTGACCACAATGACCCCAATGGGACGAAAAAAGGGTGGCGCACCAGCCGCTTTGGATACCTCCGATGGGACTCCAAGCCTCCGGCAGGACGAGAGAAGCAGATATTTGTGTTAGATGGAAGAACGTCAGGAAGTTACTCCCTGGTGATCCCATCACTGAAGTCCAGCCACTCAGGCTTGTATGTCTGCTATGACCAGTTACAAGACATGGAATCATTTATAACAGGCTATAAACTCCTGGTGTGTTACACATCTAAACAACTCACAGAGTTCTTCTCGGAGGGAGAGGAGTTTGTTCTCAGCTGTAACTCTGATCTCACTGAGTCTGACAGGGTGATGTGGTACAGAGAGACTGCTCAAGGAGACAATGTCATTCTGGACACAGGACAACATAAACTAGAAAACTCTCCCGAAGACCTGGATGGCCGAATAAAAGCCTCTGACCCTCCCTCCTTTCTGGTTCTCTCTAATCTCTCACTGGCTGACAGTGGGGAGTACTGGTGTGCTGTCTTCTATAAAGGGGTTTGTGTCTCAGTAACTAAGACTGTCTTGGTGGAGTGGGACCCCTTTGGCATCAACTCCATGTTCTACAGAGTTTACTCTTCACTGATGGGCTGTGTTCTGCTAGGGATGGTCTGTGTTCTGATCACCGTAAACCTGAAGGCCAGGAGAAGAAACCAGTGTTCCCTGAAGACCTGGAGGGCTGCAGCCCAGACACAAACAGAGGAGTAGCAGAGCGGAAGAGGAGAAAGATGTGAGGGATGAAGGAAAGGGAGTGAGAAAAGAAAAACTGAAAGGCTGATGAGAGAAGATAAAGGAAAGTTAGAAGTGAGAAGAGAGCAAGACAGGAAGAGAAAGATCACAGAAAGAGAGGAATATATATATATATATATATATGATCATAAGGTTTTCAGGGGATACTACCAGTAAGAAGATAAGACCTGATAACGTAAGTGCTTAGTAACTGTCCAGAGGAGATGCCACAGCGGCCCATTCAGGGGTTCAGCCCGTCAAAAGACTGAGGTAAACATTTATCGAACAGCATCTGTCCAGGCAAAATATCGCCCTTAGCGTAGAGTTCATGCCAGCTGAAGTATGATGTACATTGAAACTAAAGTTTGTCAATTGCATAAGGACAGTGTAACCAGTGTTTTGGTCAGTTTTAATGTTATGTGTAGTGTTACTACAGTTTCTGTCAGTTGTAGTTTGATGTACCATGATACAATAGTTTCTGTCAGTTGTAGTATGATTTACCATGATACAAGAGTTTCTGTCAGTTGTAGTATGATGTACCATGATGCAAGAGTTTCTGTCAGTTGTAGTAAGATGTACCATGATACAAGAGTTTCTGTCAGTTGTAGTATGATGTACAATGATACAATAGTTTCTGTCAGTTGTAGTATGATGTACCATGATACAAGAATAAAAAATCCTCTCTCCCTCCCTGTCTTTCTCCACACTCTTATCACCCAATCCACCTTCTTGGATTACTTCTAGCTGGGCGATGTTATGTACCTTACTTTCTATGAGACGCAGACTCATATTTGAAGGATGTGACATCTTGCTGAATGTAGAACACAATCATTGTAGAGTTTCACCACTAGAGGGCAGCACCTACCATATCACAGCATTAGCAGCTGAGCTGGGTTTCCCCGGATGGGAGAAGCGATGATGCTATAAGGGGCGTTGAAAGGCCCGGAGAGGGCACTCCTCCTTCTGGTCTAAATATACAATCTGGAAATAATTGGACACTGACACAAGTTATGTTATTTTGGCTGTTTACCAAAATGAGTTCCAGTTAAATAATGTTATATAAGGGCTTAAAGTGCAGTCTCTCAGCTGTAGTTTTGAGAATGTTCACTTCCAAATTGGAGGATGGGTTTTGGATTTACAGCTCTTTAACATGTAGCCCCCTCTTTTTCAATGGACCAAAAGTAATTGGACAATTGACTCAAAAGCTGTTTCATTTCATTAGACTTTGCCCAAAAAACATTTAAACAAAGCCAGCCCAGATCTGGATTAGCATTCTTTGGACAGATGAAATTAAGATCAACATGTACCAGAATGATGGGATGAAAAAGTATGGAGAAGGCTTGGAATGGCTCATGATCCGAAGCATACCACATCATCTGTAAAACACAGTGGAGGCAGTGTGATGGCATGGGCATGCATGGCTTCCAATGGCACTGGGTCACTAGTGTTTATTGATGATGTGACAGAAGACAGAAGCAGCCGGATAAAATCTGAACCGTATAGGGATATATTGTTTACTCAGATTCAGCCTAATTCAGGCAGATGTTTGGACGGCGCTTCACTTTGCAGATGGATAATGACCTGAAACATACTGTGAAAGTAACCCAGGAGGTTTGTAAGGCAATGAAGTGGAATTTTCTGCAATGTCTTCGTCAATCACCTGATCTTAACCTGATCCAGCATGCATTTCCCTTGCTGAAAAGAAAACTTAAGGCAGAAAGACCCACAAACAAACAACAACTGAAGACAGCTGCAGTAAAGGCCTGGCAAAGCATCACAAAGCAGGAAACCCATCGTTTGGTGATGTCCATGCATTCCAGACATTAAGCAATCATTGCCTTCAGAGGATTCTCGACAAAGTATTAAAAATAAACATTTATTTATGATTGTGTTTATTAGTCCAATTACATTTGAGCCGCTGAAATAAGGGGAATGCGGTATGAAAATGGTTGCGATTCTTAAACATTTCATACAATATTTTTGTTCAACCCCTTGAAAATAAAGCTGACATTTCAGAAGTCTGCTCTTCAATTGCATCTCGGTTGTTTCATTTCAAACTCATTGTCGTGGCGTACAGAGACAAAATTAAGAAAACTGTGTCAGTGTCTAATTATTTCCGGACCTAACTGTGCATTAACTAGGTCTTAGGGCTGCTAAGAGGTCCATTGTAGGGTGTTGTGTTCTGAATGGAACCTTAAACTGTTGATTAGTAAACATTACTTGGATTAAGAGATAGATGGTCCAAATGTCTTTTACTGGGTCTATGTATCTTCTGTTAAGTGACAAAAGTAAAGACATTCTTTTCCCTAAGCCCCACCGACACACCCCGAAGACTTGGCCAGGGACCCCAAAAGCTGCCACTGTTTCTGTATAGACCTACAGATACACAATGAGTGTAGGCAAAGTTTGTGCGTTGGCGTGTGAATGTGTATGTGAGTGCATGTTACATGACGTTTTTGCATACTGTGGCTGATGCGTCACACTGTATATGTGTACAATCCCTGATGTCTCCTTGTTAGTGTGATACACACACACACACACACACACACACACACACACACACACACACACACACCGAATATGTCTGGATGCACCTCTGCTGCCAGTTTCCATGGAGACACTGGGGTCACTGCTCCTGAGCGGTGTGTCTGCTCTACTGACTCATGATACAAATGTATGCACACAGACACACACATGCAGGCGCACTCACACGCGAGCACACACACAGGTACACACACAGAAACACACACAGGTACACACACAGAAACACACCTCTGCTATTAGTGACTCTAGAAAATGTCTTCATTGATCACTATTTCGATTCTAAGAAATGAAGGGTTTTATTTTCAGTCAATTGTGATTGGTAATGTACAGGAAGTGTTTTGCCTAATGTGAAAACTGTTTTATATTACAGCACTTCAGAGGTTCATTTTGAAACAGTCTCACGCATTGTTTGTTCTTAAATTTTCCGGGTGGTATAAAGACTAAATTCAGTGGTTTGCAAAAACTTTTGTGTTTGAATTCTTGATCATGTGGGAAAGTTTTACGTGCCAAATGAAACCACAATAAGGGGTTTTGAGTTTTTATGGATGGTACACTGATTATTTGAACTTGTGTGTTGTACTCTATACTTGTCAATGTAAAATGGTTGTGATGGTAGTTAATTCAATTTATATTTACCACATACAAAAGTGACAGTAGTTACAGAAGGTGTTACTGAATAATTTACTCCATGTTTTAGCTTAGGTGCTACTACATGCCAGCAATTAACGGTTTGTCAGGCAATCACTTCAAGGCATTCGTGAAAAGAGACTCACGTTTTGTTATTCAAGCTGAAAACACTGAATACGAGCGTAAACCGAATAACTACTGCACATGCAACTTACACATTGCCATCAATAACTAGTCTCAAACAGCATCGATTTTTTTGTCAGCATTGGGATTTTTTTGTCAGCACAGACTTAACAGCTAAGCAGGGCTGTCCCCTGGATAGGAAATATGCCCCCTATGGAACCCCTCCCCCTGGTCCATATGCTGTAAAATCCCAGTGCCCCATGGAAATGAATGCAGAAGTTGCCCTCTTTGCGTTTCCGTCTTTTTGAGTGGGACACTAAACATGTTGTCCTGACTCTGTGGTCACTAAAGATCCAATGGCACAGATCATTAGATTAGGTGTTAACCCCAGTGTCCTGCCTACATTTCTTATCTGCTGATCCCATAGTCATGGATAAATAACCCACAGCTTCTAATTAGCAGACAGTAAATGTAATATATACAGACAGTAAATGTAAGCAATCAAAACCAGGCCTGGACAATACTATCCCAACAGTGAAGCGTGGTGGTGACAGCATCATGCTGATAGAATGTTTTTCAGGGGCAGGGGCTCATGGACTAGTCAGGCTTGAGGAAAAGATGAACAGAGCAAACTACAGAGAGATCCTTAATTAAAAGACTTTGCAGTGATTTTCTCCAACCAACCTGACAGAGCTAGAGAGCTCAGCAGAGAAGCACCGGAGTAACTCCCCAAAACACAGGTGGGTCAAGCTTGTAGCGTGTTATAGAAATTCATTGAGCTGATGTTGTAATGAATTCTACAAATGTTTAGGAGAGTGGAGAATTACTAGTTTAGTATTGGGATGATTAGATTGGTACCAAGCCTAGTTTTAGGCAAGTTGGAAGAATGGAATGATAACGGTGTCATAATTAGGAGAAGGACAAGACATTGGTGGACAATTGAAGTCAAGAGATATTTGCAGGTATATGCAGTTGGGCAAATTCTAGGGGGGAGAGCACAACTGATAAAAGGGTAAGACCAGAAAAACATGCACTGATGAAATTTCAGTTAGTTTGTGAAATGTTGTCACACCTTCTTACATATACAAAAAGGAATTGTCTTTTTACTGTACCTCACATACATTTTCACTGATCTTGTGTTAGTGTCTTTCTGTCTCTATTTGCAAATTTTATATAATAGACTGTTATTGTGTAAATAGTATTTTTATCTCTTACCTGCATTATAAAGAGTTTTAGGGAATTTAATACCCAAGAAGACCCAAGGCTGTATATGCAGTCAAAGGTAAAGTTCAACAAAGTACAGAGTAAAGGGGCCGTATTACTTATGCAAATGTGCTATTTCTAAAAGGGTAAGGCTGTAATGTAACAAAATGTGGTAAAGTGAAGGGGTCTCTTATACTTCAACCATGCACAGTATCTACCCTGATGTTATTACAACACACACACACTTTCAGTCCATGAAATCCATGATCCTTATTTCCTAAACCTAACCAGTAATGTCTAAACTGATAAGTAACCCTAATTCTTACACTATGCCCAATTACATTTTTTACTCCAAATCTAACCACTAAGCTAAAATGATCATTTTCCATTTGGGGACCGGACACAAAACCTTGCAGTGACAGATTTTTCAGGTTTTACTATATTTAAACAATCCCTGCGTGTACGAATAGACCTGAATCACACACACACACACACACACACACAAACACTAAGACACAGACACACCCGGACTCACTGAGTGGAAGAGGAGGCGGGGCCACCAGAAGAACTCTACACTCACACAGTGGAGGAGGAGGCGGGGCCACCGAGAGATCTCTACACTCACACAGTGGAGGAGGAGGCGGGGCCACCGAGAGATCTCTACCCTCACACAGTGGAGGAGGAGGCGGGGCCACCGAGAGATCTCTACACTCACCCAGCAGAGGCAGAGCCACCAAGAGATCTCAAATGACACGGCAACAGGTCATTTGCCACTTTGGTTTCCACGGTAACTCTCCTGAAGTAACCTGGCAATGCACCCTTTGATGTCACAAACACACACACACATACACCCACACACACACACACACACAAACATACACACACATTATTACTCTGCCATTACCTTGTACAACTGCTCTCTATCCTCTCCCTCTCATTTCGTGCGGTTTTGGTCACTTATCATGGAAAGAAACCGAGAGCAAAACAGAGACAGGTGTTGTGAGAGCTGCCCCGAGACACAAACCAGACACACACACACATACACACACACACAAACACACACACACATACAGAACCAGACAACAGATTTGATTCAATATCCATCAGTGTGCTTCTACAACCCTGTGTGACTCACTAGCGCACGGCAAAATGGAGGGAAGGAGAGAAGGAGATGAGAAAGATGGGGATGGGGGTTAAGAGAGAGGGAGAAGGGGGGGGACTCAAACTCATGGGACCGGGGCTTTGTGAGTCTGAACAGGGAGGGAGAGATGGAGAGGATGAGAGGGAGGGAAAGGCAGCAAGAGGGATTGTCTGGGTGGGTGGGGTCGAGGATGAAGAGCAGGAGGCGAGAGAGACGGGGGAGGAGGAGATAGGAGGAGAGAAGAGTCTGTGTTGTTGTTTTTGTGTGAGGGGGATGAGACAGTGACAGTGAGAATGAAGAAGAGACATCATTACTCACTCCGGTCACCTTGAGAGACTCTGTATCTCTCTCTCCCTCTCTTTCTTTCTTTCTTTCTTTCTTTCTCCTTTTCTCTCTTTTTTACTTTCCCGCGGTCTATTTTCCAGAGTGGACATCGGATGGAGGGATGAGCAGCTGGTTAAAAGGGAGGTAAAGAAGAGCGGGACTGAGGAGAGGTGGAAAAGAGAGAGGAGTAGAGGAGTATGGCATACACACAGGTAGGTGCCTGTGACTATGTCCTCTTGTACACACACACACACACACACACACACACACACACACACACACACACACACACACAAACACACTGTCAACACCTGTTGTTGCTTTGCCTCCCTCTTCTCTCCCGTTTTCCAACCCTCTCCTCCAATCCGGTCTTATTTTCTTCCTCCCTTCATCCCCCCTGGCCAACCTCTTCTCTCTTAGCTCCTGTGTTCCCTCCTCTCATGTCTGGTTTGGCATTTCATTGAGTGTAGGAGTTTGTAAAATGGCATTGATTAGGTTTTGATGTGGTGCATGATATTGTGTCAGTCCGGGATTGATGGAAATAGTACAGTGTCATTCTTGTTATGAGATCATCTGTGTTGCAGTCGAATCTCCGTCATCGCTTTTCCATTATTAATGGGCATGGTTTGTGAAATGTTGACCTGTTGAATATTAATTATTATTGAATTATGGGTTATCATTTTATGAAATCTGGACGGTTTTGAGATGGTTATAATGGGTATTTGAAAGTATTTTGGCGTCTACGTTAGGTCAGTTTCCCAAACTATGTGGTGTTGCTTTATTTGAATATCTTCATTATCTTCATCCACTTATCCGGTATCCGGTTGCAGGGCAACAGTTCCAACAGCTTCCCTTGCGACCATTTCATTTGAAAATACAGTTGCCCAAGAAACTGAGTAAAATGTCTCTTACCTTTGAGTGGTTTGAGTTGTATGACCCCATTGTAGTTAGCTAGATACAACCATCATACACGTCTTCTGTCTCTTCACAATGCTCTGGACTCATTTTAACATGTCTTCTGTCTCTTCACAATGCTCTGGACTCATTTTAACATGTCTTCTGTCTCTTCACAATGCTCTGGACTCATTTTAACATGTCTTCTGTCTCTTCACAATGCTCTGGACTCATTTTAACA
>JACXGJ010005735.1:0-37647 GCA_016801105.1 Esox niger | reverse complement strand
CATTTCGTTTTACTTAGGTATTCATACCACAAAGTGTGAGGGGCCAATTTTCACTGCGGTTAGATATCATCACATTTTAAGGGGGTGAGGATAACTGGGGAGGGCAGCGAGTGTAGAGGGTGAGGGGTGAGATGAAGTACACTAAAGAAGCACAAAATGGAAGCATAACAGCATCTTGGGATGAGGGGGCTTGATCATCACTCATTGTTAAGAGCATCTTGGCAGGTGTCTTTTATACAAGTAACGAGTTCAAACAGTTGCAGTTAATACAGGTAATGAGTGGAGAACAGGAGGGCTTCTTAAAGAAAAACGAACAGGTCTGTGTGAGCTGGAATTCCTACTGGTTGATAGGTGATTAAATACTTGTCAAGCAATAAAATGCTAATTAATTATTTAAAATCATACAATGTGATTTGCTGGATTTTGGTTTTAGATTCCATCTCTCACAGTTGAAGTGTACCTATGATAAAAATTACAGACCTCTACATGCTTTGTACGTAGAAAAACCTGCAAAATCAGCAGTGTATCAAATACTTGTTCTCCCCACTGTATATGCTACCTCTGGGCCAAATTCTACAGAACAACAACATTAACTATCACAGCTATGCCGATGATACTCAAATATATATGGCTCTTGAACCGTATGACAACAGCTCAATCAACTCACTGTGTCATTGTATAGAGCCCATAAATACCTGGATGAACAGGTAAGAGCTGGATTCTCGGGCCCTTAAAACCAAGGATCAAGTCTGTAATCTTGGTGTTCTGATATACCTCATACATAGCAGTCATATCAAATCGGTCACTAAAACAGCATTCTATCATCTGAAAAATATATCCAGAATCAAAAGCCTGGTGTCCCAAACAGACCAAGAGAAGCTCATCAATGCTTTCATCTATTGTTGGGTTGACTACTGTAATGGCCTTGTAACTGGACTCCCCAAACAGGCTGTAAAACAGCGGCAGCTGCTAGAATGCAGCTGCTAGAATGTTAACTAGGACCATGAGGACAGTGCACATCACTCCGGTTCTTAAATCTTTGCATTGGCTTCCAGTCAGTTACAGAATAGTCTTTAAAGTGGTGCTTCTAGTTCATAAATCTCTGAATGGTTTAGGACCCGAATACATTTCTGATATGTTTGAAGAATATAAACCGAGCAGGGCTCTTAAATCCATGAACTCAGGTCAGTTAGTAGAGCCCAGAGTCCAAACTAAACATAGAGAAGCAGCGTTTAGCAGTTATGCTGTACACAACTGGAATAAACTACCAGATGATCTTAGACATTCACCAAACGTGTCCATTTTTAATCCAGGCTAAACACTTCTATTTTCACGTGCCTATGACTGAGCTCTTAAACTTAACCACACTGTGAGCCTCATAGCTGCCTATGTTTTAAAATTCTATTTCTTTTTTCTTATTCTATGTTTTCTTATTATGCTGTATTTTATTTTCTATTCTTGATTTATTTTGTTATTAAATGTATATATTGCTATCTTTAACCACTTGTAATGTAAGTTCTGGTTTCACGACCGCAACTTCGCGGAGGCAGGTCCTCGCGTTCCTAGCCACTCACACACTACTCGTCTCTCTATTACGCACCGGTTCCCAATCCACGATTACGCACCTGTCCCCAATTGCCCCAATACAAACAGTATTTCCACAGCCCTCTGTAATCCCTTCCTCGCCGGATTATGGTCGTGCTTCACAGCAATCTTCTAGGCTTCTGTTCGTTTGGATCTCCCGTCTACCGACTCGTTGCCTGTGCCCGGGTACTCTGCCTGCTCCCCGCCAGCACTTCTGTTGTCAGCCAGTGTTTCGATCTTCCTCCGGTCCCTGACTACTCTGCCTGTTACCTACCTGTGCTACTCTGCCTGTTACCTACCCGGTCACCGATCAGTGCATCCGCCGCTTGTCCGAGTCTCCCTACCCTGCTCGTCTCCGATCCCTCCGCCAACCCCTCCACCTCTGCCTTGCCAGTCGGCGCTTGGGTTCCCCCGCTCGCCTGTGACATCTGGTGCTATCAGAAGAATAACCTCTGTGTAAATGTCCTGATGATGGATCTGACTGTTTTGATTTTATTGCATTATTTCTATTTTCACTGTAAAACACATTGAATTGCTTCTATGTATGAATTGTGCTACATAAATACATTTGCTTGCTTGCTTATTGACATTCAAAAATCTCACTCAAACTTAATCAGTTTATAGAATAATAAGCTATAAGCAAAACAGGGTTCCCGCAAGCAGCGAGTTAAAATTTAAATTTCCTGATAAGTAGTTCCCAAGCTGTCGAACAGTTTCCAAATTCATCTGCGTAACAGAAGCATTTTACTCAGGGGTCAGCTTGATTTGGTACAATTTTATCAGCCCTCAGATTAGCATTTTCGTTATGCTTGCCACAGAACAAAAAAGTGATAGGGTGCAAATATTTTTCCACTACAGTGTCATTACCAGTCACCAGATTACTTTAGGATGTATTTTGCCTGTTGCATTCGTAGCACTTCAAAATGAACTGTTGTTTAAGCATATAGCATCCTGGACATTCAAGAAAGATTCCATAATCTGCTGGGCCATCTGTAATCATAGTGTGGTACAGTGGGACAAAAATAAAGGTAAATAATATATCTAGTAAAGTGTGTGTAACCATAAATAAATAAATAGTTAATATAAATGTATGTACAGCTAAAGCCATATAAATCATTACTTTTTTTATCAATTGAATATCTAAGAAAAAGGGTACAAACCAGCATCACCAAGACGCCACAGCTAGAGCCTTGATTGTGTGTTGAAAGTTCAATTCTCCCTGATTTCCATTTAATATCAACCGAGTATGTTCTTTCATGCTTGTTCCCCCGCATTTTGAAGTATTCCCTAAAACAAATGTAGAATAATGTATGTTGGTTTCTTAGATTAAAACAATTTTGTAAAGTTTCTTACGCTTGACAAATAGTTTCTGTACAACGTTTCTGTACACTTTCCAATAAAATGCATCCTTTACTGTCTCTTGTCCGCAGATCAGAAGTAATTTGTGTTTAAATGCCACATCTGTATAGTAGATGCATAGTCATTCATTTAGTAAATGAGGTAAATGATTTGTTCATTTAAGAGCTCATGCAATATTGGCATGAACAAATACTAGTATTCAATTGAATACCCAATACATCAATCAAGGGAAGTCAGTTCTATTTCATATGGACCCTTTGTGCCTTACCTGAAACTAGCGGATGCATTACTGCTTTTTTGTGCCTCATAAGTGCAATTAGACTAAGAATGATGACGTGCTGGCTTTGGTGGTAGTTTGAATGGACCTGAGCTGGCTCGGCTGGAGGTGTTCTCTTGAGCTGCGCTGAATTTGGCGGTAGTTTTGTCTGGACCTGATCTGGCTTGGGTAGGAGGTTTTCTCTTGAGCTGCGCTGGCTTCGGTGGGAGTTTTGTCTGGACCTTAGCTGGCTTGGGTAGGAGTTTTGCCTGTACTTGAGCTGACTTGGGTAGAGGTTTTCTCTTGAGCTGCGCTGGCTTCAGTGGGAGTTTTGTCTGGACCGGAGCTGGCTTGGGTAGGAGTTTTGTCTGGACCTGAGCTAGCTTGGGTAGGAGTTTTGTCTGGACCTGAGCTGGCTTGGGTTGAGGTTTTCTCTTGAGCTGTGCGGGCTTTGGTGGGAGTTTTGTCTGGACCTGAGCTGGCTTAGGTGGGAGTTTTCACTGGCCCAGAGCTGGCTGTGGCTATACCTGTTCTTTTAGTGTCTGTAACTTTTACAAATGTTTCACTTCTGGTAACCTTTGGATTTGGCATTACTTTTAGTGGATTGAAAAATGTAGATTTCCTGACAACCTTTTAGCCCACCCCTCTTCAACTTGTTCAATGCTGTTCTTTGATGTCAGTGGACGCACAAGGAGATGATCTGGGAGATTATTATTTATTATGTGTTCCTTGTAATGGCCTTACAAAGACACATCCACCTCAAACATTTTGCTGGGTGAAATTGTTCTGCCTTCAAAATAATGGAATTCTTCACAATAGCAAACCAATTTTCTGCGTGACAGTTTGACAGTTTGTTGCTTTGGGAAATGGAGCATTCCCCAGGGTTCTTATCTTCTTCTTGTCTTTTATTTCTCCAACATGTTGATACCGCTGGAGATCACCGAGCATGATACCACTCCACAAAGCGAATATACCAAGGTACCTGTGACGCAAAATCTGAAATAAATCAGAAAAAAAATTGGTTTGGTTTAAGGTCATCTGAGTGCTGCTGCATATTAATGATTGTTTTGTCAAAGATCTTCTGGAAATTTTACAGTGAATGGAAAACTTCGAATGACAAATGTAAAGTCCTTTTGAGTTTCTGCATTACTTTAGGTTTTTAAAGGCAGCTAATGCAAAACGTCAACATTTTCACCTGAAATTACACAATGAAAATCTAGTTCAGCCTTCAGATCACTTTTACAAATTTACAAATTTGGCCTTTTTCAGGTATCCTGTAACAATGTCTTTATTGAAACACTGTGTCACACTCTGCATTAAGGCCCAGCTGAAGTCGGTCTCAACCTGTCCTACTTTGATGCTGGAGTATTTGCCCAACTTTAGCAAGAACTTCATGCACCAAAAGGGGGAGCAGAGTGCTCATTTGTTAACATCTCTGCCACAGTATGTTCTTTCCCTGACCAGGCACTACCAAGGAGTAATACAACACCCTCTTCTCTTTGTCTGGTATTTTTGTTACGACTCCACCTGTTGCATCGAGATACAAACTCACAACATTGCTGTTGCAAAGATGGTGTATAAGAATGCCAAGACTGTCTTACTATATACACATGAACCCTGAAAGGATCGACCAGCAGATGCTGTATGTATCCTGGCAGAGTGTAGTTGCCCGAGTCACACACTCAAGATTTTCTGGGTCATTATAAGTTCCAGCATGATATCATCATGCAACCTCATGCTCTTCTTCACTTCAAAGGAAATTACCTTCAGTACATCTTAAAAAATGCTTTGAGTCATGTTTCCTGCTATTATTTCCATGACTGGGTTTGTGTTTAATTTACAATAGTACATGTTGCTTACTCCTTGATGTATTCTTTGGCTTATTTTTCCACTGCGTAATTTTGATGCTTGCCTACATTTTATTTCCCCTTTATTATGTCTAATTTCTCCGTATCTTGAAACACTAATGCTGACTTTTTCATGCTTAGCAGTTGGCATTTGGTCAATCTTGAACACATAATGTGTTTTGCAGGTGGAAAATGCACACAGCAGACATGTAAAAATGTACATCTCTGTTTCCGGCTATGGCCTTTCCTCACATGGTATGTAGATGTGAGTGGACAATTTGTTTTTTTCCCTTAACTTTATTCCTAAACAGTACATGAACCCAAGGCTTGTCGAACCTGGTGCTTCACTTTTCAGGACTTTTGCTTTTTAATGTTTCTCTTTCAATAGCGATTTTTGTGGAACAGCCACTGTAGTTAGATTCAGACATTATTTTTCAATGGTTTTCTTTTTTGTGTAGTTTAAATGAAAGCATGCTGCTGTTTTCATCTCTATCCTCTTCATCTGTGGGCTCTGATGATAAAGAAACACATGAGTGTGGACTTGGACTTGTGCATTCATCTTCTTTTTTAGTTTCTGAATAATGTGGAAGACTTTCATCTCTATACTGTTCATCTGTGGGCTCTGATGATATAGACACACAAGACTGTAGCCTTAGACTTGTGCATTCTTCCCAAGAATATTCTTTATCCATGAAGAACTTGTGTTATATACCATTGCGTTTTTCTTCCATACCACCCATAGCCAGCTTACAATATTTTGTTTTGAAACACTCCCAAACACCTTTTGAGAGAGGGTTGTCCAAATTTCTGAATTCCAGGGAATGGAGGAAAACACATTTTCTAACTTTAACAACTCATTGATGAGCCTTTCTGGTTCTCCTGCATGTTGCCACTTGTATACTCTTTTTGCCGGACTGCGTAAATGGAGTCGGCTAAGAAGAGCGAATGTCTCTTACTGAGTGAGTGAGTGAGTGACTGACTGAGTAGCCTTTGTAGAATAATGTAGTGGTTAGCGAAGCGGAACTTCAAACAATAAGACCCGTGTTTGGATCTCCTCACAGCCAAAGCGGAATACGGAATATGAATTATTCCATATACAGTCCCCTCCAGAAGTATTGGAATGGTAAGGCAAATTCATTTTTTTTGTTGTTCACTGAAGACATTTTAGTTTAAGATAGAGTATGATACAAGAGTTCAGAGTTTCAGCTTTCATTTCCTGGTATTCACATCTAGATGTGTTAAACAACTCAGGACAAACCCACCCATTTTTCAAGTGAGCAAAACTATTGGAGTATGGGACTTACAGTTGTTTCTTGTTGCCCAGGTGTTGCCTTTTAGGTTGATTGTTCAAACATTAAATAGCTCTGCATGACTAGTCTAAGTTTGCATCCTTGGTTTAAACCTATAAAGACTGCATTTCTTCTTAAAGAAGATAAACCAACATGAAGACCAGAGAGCTGTCTATGCGAGGAAAGCAAGCCATTGTCAAGCTGAGAAAAGAAGGAAAATCGACAAGAGCCACTGAACAAACATTGGGCAGAGCAAGCACAACAATTTGGAATGTCCTGAAAAAGAAAGAAACTACTGGTGTACTGAGCAACAGACGTCTAACAGGTCGGCCAAAGAAAACAACGGTAGTTGATGACAGAAATATCGTGAGAGCTGTGAAGAAAATCCCAAAACATCATTAAGTGACAACACCAACAACATCTTTGAAGAAGACTCAGAGAGCAGGCCACACCACAAGATGCAAGCCACGCATCAGCAGTAAGATTTGGAAGGCCAGATTGAAATTTGAAAAGAAGTACAGAGATGAGGCGCAAAAGTTCTGGAACACAATCTTATGGACTGATGAGACCAAGATTAATCTCTACCAATGTGATGGAAAGGCCAAAGTGTGGAGAAAGAAATGAACTGTTTATGATCCGAAGCATACAAGCTCATCTGTGAAGCATGGTGGAGTAAAATTCATGGCTTGGGCGTGCATGGCTGCTTCAGGAACAGACTCATTCATATTTATTGATGATGTGACCGATGATGGTAGCAGCAGAATTAATTCAGAAGTGTACACAAACATTTGAAACTAATGCAGAAATGCATTGAAACTAATCAGGAGGAAGTTTATCATGCAGCAGGACAATGACCCGAAACTCCTTGCCAACAAAACAAAGGACTTCATCAGAGGGGAAAAAGGGGTAGGTTTTAGACTGGCCAAGTCAATCACCTGACCTTAACCCAATAGAGCATGCATTTCACCTCAAGAGGAGACTGATGGGAGAAACAAAAAAAACATCCAGTGGCAAATGCCATACAGTTCACACACGCTATGATGGAGGTAAACTTTAGTATAAAGACAACATGTTAAATGTTGATACTGAGAAATGTTATTGTTTTGGGAAAAATACATGGCCAATATTGAATTTGACGCCAGCAACGTGTTTCAAAAAAGTTAGGACAGTGGCATGTCTTTTACTGTGTTGCATCTTATTGTGGGAACTGAGGAGAACATGTGCTGTTGTTTTGAAAGTGAAATGTTTTCCCATTCTTGCTTAATTTAGGATTTCAACTTCTCAACAATTCGGGGGCTCCTTTGTTATAATATTTTTAGTTTCATAATGCGCCAAATGTTTTCAATGGCTGACAAGTCTGGACTGCAGGCAGGCGAGTTTAGCACCAGAGTGTTGCAATACATGCAGAATATGGTTTGGCTTTGTCTTGCTGAAATAAGCAAGGCATTCCCTGAACAAAACATCGTCTGGATGGCAGAATATGTTGCTCAAAAACCTGTGTACATTGTTCAGCACTACTGATGTGTTCACAGATGTGCAAGTCACCCATGCAATGTGCACTAGTCACCAATGCCAGATGGACCCTTCTCTTTAGTCCAGAGAACGCTGCATCCATGATTCCCAAAAACAATTAAAACTGTTGATTTGTCAGACCACAGAATAGTTTTCTCAGTCCATCTTAAATGAGTTTGGGCTCAGAAAAGGCAGTGGCGTTTCTGGATTTTGTTTATGTATGGTTTCTTTGCATGATAGAGTTATATGCATTTGTGGATGCAGCGACGTACTGTGTTCACAGACAATGGTTTTCGGAAGTATTCCTGAACCTATGCAATGATGTCCACTGCAGAATTGTGGTTTCTCTGGATTCTCTGAATCGTTTCATGATATTATATAGCATAGATGATGAGATTTTTTGTTTCTGAAAGACTCATCCTCCCTGGGATGGTCTTTTTTTACCCAAACTATTCCAGTCTTGTACCTGTCCCATGCCTCTTGAAACATGTTGCTGGCATCATATTCAATTAGGGTATATTTTTATCAAAATTCAATAACAATTCTCATTTTCAGCATTTTATATTTTGTCTTTGTACATTTTCTATTGAATTAAGGGTTTAAATGATATACACATCACTGCATTTTGTTTTTCTGTATACTTTACACAGTGTCCCAAAATATTTGGAAATGAGGTTGCATCTGTGTAACTACTGTTTAATAAAATTATTTAAAAAGCACATTTGTGAATGAAATGCTCTTTTTGAACATCTCTTTGTAGTGAACAATGGGAACTGTATCACATTGGTGAAAGGAGCCATTTGCTGAAAGGAGCCAACTTACTCATAAAAAAACTATATCTGCACTTCAGAATCAATGAATGGTTCAGAAGATGTGATTTTGTTTTCCACATAACTTTTTCCATTAGGGTAACTTAAAGTAAAAACAAACGATATCAACTGAATAAATAGGAAACGTAAGATGTAACGTTTTTGAATGAATAAATACATTTCTGTCACAACCGCTCCTTCGTGACATGTGTTTTGTGTTTTCATTGGTCTCATTGCTGAATGAGTTTCTTTGCTGTGCACTTGCTTCTGTCTGTGTGTTTTTTGTTGTCCGTCTGTACCGGTCTCGTACCGGTGTGGGACCACCTCACTCAGGTGAATCCTGTGCCCAGCAACTCCGACTCTGTAAGCACACACCTGTTCCTGCTCAGCTCATTACCAGCGGAATTTAGGAGGAATCCTGGCATCCTGTCCCTGCAGGATCATTAGTCGCTTTAGTAGGTTCACAACGTACCAGCTTTATTCTGTGCTTTGTTTGGCTCCCTGAATTTTCACATTTTCCTATTTGTGCCAGTCTTGTAATTCTGTTTCCTGTACCCTGCCAAGAAACACCTGCGCTGACAGTACGATCCGGCCAATATGGACCCAGCAGATCTGCATGCTGTTTACCGAACTTTCTCTTGCCAGGTTGCTATGTTGGGCCAGCACAATTCTTGCCAGGACATCCAGAGTGGGGTACGAGCGCTTTTACGGCAGCGTGTCCTCGATTCGGACCCAACTCAGCACCCCGGCTGTTCCACCTGCAACTGTATCGCCGCTTGTGTCCGTGGACTCTGTACTCGCCTCCTTTCCCACTCTGGAACCCTGGGTTCCTACACTAGAGATGTATGACAGGGATTTAGGGGGTTGTCGGTCATTCCTGATGCAGTGTGGTCTGGTGTTCGATCAACAGCCTAGCTCCTACGCCACAGACAACGCTAAAGCCTTTCTGATTGGGCTACTGTGGGGAAAGGCTTTAGCGTTGTGGGAGAAACGGAGCCCTGCCATAATCTCCTACATCACATTCATGTCCGAGATGCAGAAGTTCTTTGATCACTCAGTACGAGGTAAGTCTTTGCGTCAGAGAGGGAGCTGTGTTGCCGATTACGCTAATGAATTTCATATGCCCGCTGCAGTAAGTAGCTGGAATTCTGAGGCTCCAACTGTCTAAGCGATCTCATTAAGGACTAATTGATTTCATACCCTTAGTCAGGGGACCTGGATGCTTTAGTCTCTTTAGCCATACATGTGGATAACACGTGCCGAGATCACAGGAGGGAGAAGAGACGGCAAGCAGCACAGCGCAGCCCTGCACACCCAAGCATGCAGCCAACATTAATGGACCGACACGAGGAGCGGTTCACGACGACCACTGCACATCGCGTGTTCCAGAGAGGAGGAGGTCCTGATCCCGGTCACTATCTAACAACCTGTCTCCAGCGTCCGGCAAACTGGCAGGCTCGCTAGATGTGGGAAGAATTCTAGTGAGCCATGCCACTGGATCCCCATGCTCCTGCCCTAGAACCACACTTCACACCACGCTCTTTCATGAAGGTCGGTAGTTCCAAATCCAAGCCCTTATCGATGCTGGGGCTGATGATCAACAGGGAAGAGCCCCAGCACCGGTTGACCAGCGATAGCTGCCCTCCAGGACAACCCCGGTCCGCCTTTTAATACCAGACAGGGTACGGTCTCCAGTATTGCAATGGGCACACGCCTCTAAGCTCACAAGTGATCCCGGAGGTGCCCGAACCATGGCGTACCTGCGGAGGAGATTCTGGTGGCCATCTATGCTGGAGGACAACAATCTGTTCATCGCTGCCTGTCCTGTCTGTGCAGAACAGGCAGCAACAAGGGTCCAACCAACCTAGTGCTGGCCTCCTTCACCCCCTTCCTATCCCTCTTAGTCCCTGGTCCCTTTGGACTTTGTTACGGGTCATCCTGCCTCAGATGGCCATACAGTTATACTCACGGTAGTCATTTGATTAAATAAGTTTGCACATTTCATCTCTCTTCCGAGTCCACGGTCTTTCCTGCGATGTTGTTTTCCGATCAGGTTCCCCAATTCTCCTCCATGGTGTGTAAGGCGTTCTGCCTGGATGCCACTGTCAGCCTGTCCTCGGACTTCCTTCCACAGACCAATGGTCAGGCAGAGCAAGCCCATCAGAAAATGGAAACTGCTCTGCTGTGTTTGGTCTCCTCCAAACCTACGTCCTGGACCACACAACTGCCATGTGTGGAATATGCCCACAAGACCCTTGTCACTTCTGCCACAGGTACAGTACTTGTTCTCCCCACTATATGTCCCAGTTCCAATGCCTTTACAGCTACCAATAGCAAGCAAGCAAGTTTTTTTATATAGCACGAATCATACATAGAAGCAATAGATAATGCAAAATAATGCAATATAATACAAATAGTTACATTTACACAGAGGTTATACCTCGGATAGCACCAGAACCTGGATTTGTAAAAGATAGCAAAATATACATTTTATACCAAAATAAATCAAGAAGAGAAATATAAATTACAGTATAATAAAACATAGAATAAAAAAAACATAGGATGCTATAAAAGCTGTTAGACTAAACAGTGCTGTTATAAAAACATAGGAAGCTATTAGGCTAACAGTGTGGTTAAGTTTAAGATTCTGGGTTCTACTAGCTGACCTGAGTTCATGGATCTAAGGGCCCTGCTCAGTTTATATTCTTCAAACATATCAGAAATGTATTCAGGTCCTAAACCATTCAGAGATTTATAAACTAGAAGCATCACTTCAAAGTCTATTCTGTAACTGACCGGAGTCAGTTACAGAATAGACTTTGCAAAGATATAAGAACCTGTCCACTTGGTCCTGTTTTACACTCTAGCAGCTGCATTCTGAATGAGGTGCAGCTCTTTTACAATCTTTTGGGGGAGTCCAGTTAAGAGGCCATTACAGTAGTCAATCCTACTAGAAATAAACGCATGGAAGAGCTTATTTTGGTCTTTTTGGAACACAAGGCCTTTGAATCTGGATATATTTTTCAGATGATAGAATGAGGTTTTGGTGATCAATTTGATATGACTGTTAAATGCCCCTTGTTTCCATCGCAGGAGATGGAAATCCACCGCTGCAATGGTGGATTTCCACATCCACTTCTGCTATCGAACCTGGCATCGTGCCCACGTGGTCCTGCTCAAAACGTCTGGTCACTATCAACGCCATACCCACAGTCACCACATGTCTGTCCCAAACTACTCAGTCGGGGACAAGGCCTGGCTGTCCACCGAGGACCTGCTCGTCCCCTTCCTCCTCAGATCATTAACGAGGCTCCGGCCTACACGGTCTGCATGATCCTGGACTCTTGGCGCCAGGGTTGAGGGATCCAGTACCTGGTTGATTGGGAGGGCTACGAGCCTGAGGAGAGGTGCTGGATTCCTCGGTGCCAGATCCTGAACCCTGCTCTGGTGCGGGAGTTTCACCGCTGATGGCCGGGTGCGCTTGGTGGGGCGCCCATCAGGGGGGTACTGTCACGATCCCTCCTCTGTGACATGTGTGTTGTGTGTTTTTCAAGAAAACTCTGACAATATCATGACACCACTGACACTTTCATACACTAACATAATTCTAGCCTAGGTTAACACTTTTTAATTCAAGATCTTTTCATATTTTTATAGGTACAGTATGTAATTTTTGCTATAATTTTGCAATTATGGGCCACCCTCAACTGTTAGGATACATTCATTGACCCCCAAAGAAGATTTGCTTTGAAATGCAATATAAAAATCAGTTAGTTGGGTACGAATTTGTGGGAAAATAAGACCTATGACGCGAGACGTCAGGTGATATGATGCAGCTCCACCTTCCAACACCCATTCCAGGGCCCCTTGGTTCAACCTCAACCTATACAAGGGCCCCTCGGTCCCACTTCGGATTAAAAAATGCCCAAAAATACTTTCATATGAACAATTTGGGGATGTTTATGGAGAAATGTTTGCTTAAAAAATTAAATCAGCTCATTGCTGCAGTCCCCTAAAAATGGAAAATAAAGTTAAATCACCAATTGTATAAACTTTCATCAATTATAATGCCTATGCAGAAAAAAAATAAAGGAGGGATGAACAATATTTCAAGATATAGGCTTCTGCGTGTAGTAGGTTGCCCTCACTAAGTGCCAGGACAGGAAGCAATTTCTACTGCATACTGAGCAAAGCTGTTTACCGCTACATCTTATTTTCTTATCAGATTTATATTTAGCATAACAGTTCATAGTTGATTTTTGCATTTCAGGTACATGGGTCACGTGAAATAATAAGGACAGAGGAGCTAGAGGCTTATGTGTGGATTTCGACTTCACCCAACCGCCGTGCCAGGTTCTCAGAAAACAATGTGACAGTAGTTATTGTTTATTCTCTGTCTAACATGCATTAAGGCCTCCACAATTTTGTTATTAAGCTGATCACTCAACTATGCAAGCTACCAGAGTATGTTAAAATATGAAGTATACCCTATTACATACTTTGCTATAACCCATCAACTGTAGTGCTAAACATTTTTATTTCATCAAATGTTTTTTTATGGCTAGAAACTGGTTTGGTTGAAACATCTGTTTATTCTTTTTTTAGGGGGACCATTAGTCCAAGGCAATCGCTTTAAATAAGGCAATCGCCAGCAAAGACATTCTCACCTTGAAGTTCAAGATATTTGGCCTAGCTCACAAACCCTTAAGGAAGCATGTTTCCCAATACTGATTGGTGTTAGGGAGAATTCTCAGAATTCTATATTCTGTATTAGTCGGTCCCTTAGTGCAACACAAGGGGGAGCACGTTCACATGTATTGGCACGAACTGAAGTAGTAAACCCTGTCACACCTCCCTTAGAATGATAGTCAGGGCCTGTGAGACCAGTGTAGGTGAGTGGGAGTGAACCAAGGAGGGTGGAGTTATATTTGAGCAGGCCAGAACTCTGTTATTCAATACTGCTTCATTACTGCTCACTTGACATTGCTCAGGGTATGCTTGGCAACGCATGCATTTGTAGAATACCTTAGTGCTGATATTTTCTTTCATTTATCCGTCACTGAGTTTGCTAGTTTTATTAGAAACTCATGACATGTGTAATGAAGGTGACTCGCTGTAAAGAGATTTGGTAGACCAGTAGACATTTTATAAGCAGGCCTATTGTGATAATTTAAGGAGACTATGCAATTTAATTTCATACGTTGTACTTTAAGGAATGACCTACAACCAGGGCCAGATTATGGACTATGGGATCTGGGCCCAGGGGCCTCTAACCATTATGAGCCTTGGGCTACAAGGTTCCCTAATGGCCGACAATGATCTGAGTCCTGTGGAACAATCTACTGTGAATGCAAAATGTAGATAGATAGACTGATAGCACTTAAATATGTTGACCATTCAGCCTATCAAGTGCCCCCTGATTACAAGGGCTCCACCTTCCAACACCCATTCCAGGGCCCCTTGGTTCAACCTCAACCAATAACAAAATAGCGCCGACCAGTATCACCTCAACTCTTACCAGGACTCCTCCACAACCTATACAAGGGCCCCTCGGTCCCACTTTGGATTAAAAAAGGCCCCAAAATACTTTCATATGAACAATTTGGGGAAGTGTATGGAGAAATGTTTGCTTAAGAAATTAAACCAGCTCATTGCTGCAGTACCACAAAAATTGAAAATAAAGTTAAATCACCAAGAAAGGATAGAATTACCATGTCTCCCAGCTCTAAAAAACTATGCATGGTTTAAATTAACAAATATAAACAAGAAAATATATCTCTTCCATCTAAAAACAAAAGGTTTGACGGCAATGTCATGTGTAATTCAAAATAGTTGAGAAGACATTTTTGATATCCCATTTCCGTGTCATAGAGTATGGTCTGATATACAAAGCAATTACTGATACTGATAACTATCTGATATTTCCAGTTGGAATTATTATATAAAATCCTTGTAATAAAGAAAATGCTAAATATATGGGAAATTCAACAATCAGCACTGTGCAGCCTTTGTCATATAGAAAGAGAATCAATAGATAATTTGTTCTGGTACTGTCCAGAGGCTGCAGAATTTTGGATTTATGTTCAATTGCTTATCTTTTCAGATGGATATACAGACAATATTACTGTGATTGCTACAAAAAATTGCCAACCAAGTCTTTTGTGTGAAATATTTAAGTTTAGGACAACATCTAAGCATATGTAATTAGATAAATTCAAAGACCTTGTAAAGAATCACAGTAAGGCAGAAAGGGTTACATCAGATGGAAATGAAAACGTGGTAGTATACTGGGAAAGATGGTTACATTTCTGGATTTTGGAGTGATGGCGCTAAAACAACCTGACTCAAAGTTGTCATAATTGTTTCTGTAATATTTTTAGTTGTAGTGGTAGATCGGGTAGGAAAGGTCTGGGGCTTTTGTGCTACTTTGGTAGTTGGGAATGGGTTGCTGGTTTTATACTGTATGAGGTTTCAGGGATGTTATCTACATGTGTGAAGGATTGAGATAAGAAAATAGGTTTCATAGTGAGTGTGTAGAGTATTTTCAGGGTCTTGCTTTGGATCACAAATTCTGGTGGGCATGGAGAGATCAAAAGGTTATTGTGCTTGTGTGCATGCAGAGAAGTATGTACTGAATGTATGTCTGTCTGGAAGAATGTGTGTCTGTGGGTACATAAAAAGAGGTATTTGCCCACAGGTGTGGATGGCTCTGGCTGTGGCTCAAGGGTCCATGGTGTTTTCACACTTTACGGTGTGAACTTAAAATGACGGAACGCTGTGGAGTTGGTATCACTGAGGACTCACAGGGTGTGAATATGTTGTCTTTAATCTGCACATATTATTCACTTTTAATGTACATTGATACAGTTGTGCTCGTATATTTTGGCATTGATTGATGACAGATGAAAATGTCAATTAAAGGTGATTTTTAAATTGCAGTTAGTCTGTGTATAAATAGTCTATTAGTTTGTTAGGTCTTACATGGATGCACTGAGCAGGCTTGATTCTTAGCCATGGGATGCAGAAAAGAACTGTCAAAAGACCCGTGTAACAAGGTAATGGAACTTTATAAAGATGGAAAGTATCTAAAAAGATATCCAAAGCTTTGTAAATGCCAGTCAGTACAGTTCAATCACTTGGAAAATTCAAGGTGGAAAATTCAAGGATCTCTTGATACCAAGCCGGGGTCAGGTAGACTAAGAAAGATTTCAGCTAAAACTGTCAGAAGAATTGTTTGGGATACAAAGAAAAACCCACAGCAAACCTCAGGAGAAATAGGCTTCACTGGAAAAAGACGGTGTGGTTGTTTCAAGAAGCACAATACGACAATTCTTGAATAGAAATGAGCTGCATGGTTGAGTTGCCAGAAAGAAGCCTTTACTGCTCCAATGCCATAAAAAAGCATGGTTTCAATATGCTTGACAACACCTTGACACGCCTCACGGCTTCTGACACATTGTAATTTGGAGTGACAAGACCAAAATAGAGCTTTATGGTCACAACCATAAGCGCTTAGTTTGGAGAAGGGTCAACAAGGATTTTAGTGAACAGAATACCATACCCACTGTGAAGCATGGTGGTGGCCCACTGAGGTTTCCAGCACGACAATGCCCCTAAGCACAAGACCGCGTTGACTCTACATTGGTTACTGCAGAAAAAGGAGAAGGTTCTGGAGTGGCCATCACAGATTCCTGACCTTAATATCATCAAACCACTCTAGGGAGATCTCAAACGTGCGGTCCATACAAGATGACCAAAGATTTTGCATGACCTGGAGGCATTTTGCTAAGAGCAGATACACCTCCTGTAAAAATGTGGGGCCTCATAGACAACTATTACAAAAGACTGCACGCAGTGATTGATGCTAAAGGAGGCAATACACAGTATTAAGAACTAAGGGTATGCAGACTTTTGAACAGGTCAGTTCACTTTTTTGTTGCTATGTTTTGTTTTATGAATGTGCCGTTCTGTTATGACCTACAGTTGAATATGAATCATGTGTTTTGCCTGCTCATTCGTGTTTTTTTTTTTTTTTTTTTACAAGTGGTACATATATTACCAATTCTCCAAGGGTATAGAAACTTTTGAGCAGAACTGTATACATACACTAAACAGCCAAAACATTATGACCACTGACAGATGAAGGGAATAACACTGATAATCTTGTTATCATGGCACCTGTAAATTGGTGGGATATATTAGGCAGCAAGAGAACAATCTGTCCTCAAATTTGATGTGTTAGAAGCAGGAAAATGTGGGCAAGCATAAGGATCTGAGTATCTCTAACAAGGGCCAAATTGTGATGGCTAGACGACTGGGTCAGAACATCTCTAGAACTACAGCCCTTGTGGTGAATTCTCGGTCTGTAGTGGTCAGTATGTATCAAATGTTGTCCAAGGATGGAAAAGCGGTGAACTGCTGCATAGTGGCAGACCAGCCAGGGCACGCTGACCCCTTTCCACTGCTGAAAGCGGTCATGTGAGCATAAGAACTGGACCACGGCGCAGTGGAAGAAGATGGCCTGGTCTGATGAATCACATTTTCTTTTACATCACATGGATGGCTGAGTGCGTGTGGCACGCTTACCTGGAGAGTACATGGCACCAGGATGCAGTATGGGAAGAAGGCAAGCCATTGGAGGCAGTGTGATACTTTAGGCAATGTTCTGCTGGGAAACTTTGGGTCTTATATTCATGAAGATGTTACTTTGACCGTGTGCACCCTTTCATGGCAACAGTATTCCCTTGGCCTCTTTCAGCAGGATAATATGCCCTGCCACAAAGCAAACATGTGACAGAATTCAGGGGCAGGTTGTTATGGCAAAAGTTTTGTTTGGATTTTTTACTTTGGGATGTAAAATATACTTTTTGCATATTCTTTGTCTGGAAAAGTTTTTATTCTTGTTTTGAAGTGATCTAATTGGATGAGTTACAGCAGCAGTCAACACCAACATCACTCTTTTTTTCGAAGTCCCAATAACCATCTGTATTCAAGCTGTTGTTCTGGTCCAAGTCACAGAGAACGGGAATGTTAACTGGACATTTTGAGAATTACTTTGGGGAGACTGGATTCAGGCCTTGTGCTTTCATAGTTTTATTTAAATTTGCTGCTCTTTTAAATAAACGAAATGTTCTAATCAGTCTATTTGGAAATACATTGTCACCAGGGTTTGAATTAATTTCCGAAAGTACAGACAAATTCCGTTTCCAATTTGTCCTCTTCACAAAGTGTAGAAGAGTAGTGGATTCAGAATTGTAATTGCAGTGTACCTCCTGAATTGACTGGAATTTAAATAAAATTGACACCAACCTTGATAGTCAAATTTTGAAAGTCACTAATAGATAACATGAACTAATTTGCAACCACACACAAAATACCTTCATGTATAGAAATCATCAAATCACAACTAAAATTACACAATCCAAAGGATCCAAGATACGGTGAAGAAATAACTAGCAAGCAAGAAAGTTTATTTACATAGCACAATTTTTACATAGAAGCAATTCATTGTGCAATGAAAAGAAAGATATAAAAATGCAATAGAATAAAACAGTCGGATTGTTACAATTAATACCCTACATCAATGTCTAAACTGCAGCAGAAGAACATTATCCATCATTAGCATATTGTTACATTTCCACAGAGGTTATTCCTCTGATAGCACCAGACCTTGCATTACAGAAAAATGTTTGGTAAAACATAGCAAAATAGTAGAATAACAATGAAATAATAAAACAGAGAAATATAAAAATACATCATGATAAAAAAACATCAAAGAAGAAAATATAATAAAAAACTATAAAAACTGTGTGGTTAATAAGTTCCAGCGCTCAGTCATATGGACACGAAAAGTGTTTTTAACCTGGATTTATACATTGATACGTTTGGGCACATCTAAAATCTCTGGTAGTTTATTCAAGTTGTGTGCGGCATAACTGCTGAACACAGCTTCGCCATGTGTAGTTTGTTCTCAAGGCTCTGGTGACCTAAGTTCATGGATATAAGGGCTCTGCTCAGTTTACATTCTTCAAACATATCAGAAATGTATTCGGGTCCTAAACCATTCAGAGATTTATAAACTATAAGCATCACTTCAAAGTCTATTCTGTAAATGACCAGAGTCAGTTACAGAATAGACTTTGCAAAGATTTAAGAACCTGTCCACTTGGTCAATAACCCTACTAGAGAAAAAAGTATAGATGAGCTTCTCTTGGTCTTTTTGGGACACCAGGCCCCTCGATTCTGGCTATATTTTTAAGATGATCGAATGCTGTTTTGGTGACTGCTTTGATATGACTGTTGAACATGAGGTCTGATTCAATCAGAACACCAAGATTACACACTTGGTCCCTGGTGTTTAGGGCCCGAGAATCCATCTCATTACTAATGCTTTTTCTCTTACTTTTGTTTCCAAATACAAGTATCTCTGTTTAATCTTGGTTTAATTGTAGACAATTTTGGTTCATCCAGGTATTTATGTGTTCTATACAGTGACAGAGTAAGTATATTGAGCTATAGTCATTGGTTTGAGAGACATATATTTGAGTATAATCTGCATAGTAATGGTACAGTTAATGTTGTTGTTCTGTAGGATTTGGCCTAGAGGTAGCATTTAGAGATTGAACAGAAGCGATCGGAGAACTGATTCCTGGGGAACTCCGAATTATATAGCCTCCCTATCAGATTCATGATTGCCAATGGTG
Organism: Esox niger; assembly: GCA_016801105.1. Lineage (NCBI taxonomy): Eukaryota > Metazoa > Chordata > Actinopteri > Esociformes > Esocidae > Esox > Esox niger. Next base: position 18,288 of record JACXGJ010005735.1, on the reverse strand, counting down.
ACAAAGTAACTCCAGTCATGTAAATATAATCAAAACCAATTAAGGACGGCCCCAGAGATTCCTACCCAATTCAGCCTGTCTATGATCTATAGTGTCGATTGCTGCACTGACATCTAAAAAGACCAGACCTTTTTTTTTATCCAAATCAGTATTCAGTTGTATATCCTTTAAAACTTTTATCTGAGCTGTTTCAGTACTGTTTTAAAGTCGGAAGCCTCATTACAATTTGGCTTAGAAACCGCTTGTGTTCACAAAATTGCTGAGCTGATTGAAGACAACCTTCTCAACTAGTATTAAGAAGTCTCTTAGTGAATAGAAAAAAGGTGATGTTGGGAGGTCACTACACATGTTTGAATTGCATCCAATATCTGGTGTAATGTGAAATTATATACATGTAAATAATGAAAAATATGTTTTTACTGAAACATTACTAGTACAGACTAATAACACTGGGCCAGTTTATATTTTTTTAAGTATATATTTTAGGAATTAGACATTGGTGGAGTGGCATTTGGCCAATTCACCTCGGCTAAGAGCTGTTATGCTTGATGCATCTCTGAATGCCTGGATTCAACGCTTAGCCAAAGGGTTAACTTGTTTTTCCTTGTTTTTGAATGAGAAGCAATGTTGTTTCCATTAAAATGATATCAAATTCATCCGAAATCGTATAGACACTGTTAATGTTGCCAATTTCTATTGTAGCTGAAAACGGGTTGCATAATACACGTGGGAGAAAGAAGTGTAATTATGTCTCACATTCTCACAATCTAATGGGGTGCCGACAAATCTAGTTGCAACATATCCTCTTTTTTTGCTGCAGCCACAATAGTAGGGAGGTGAGTTGCTGTGAAAATTGCAAGATGAGCAGGGGTTTAATCAGAAAGTCAGCAAACTTGTGCAATGAGAACAGCCTGGTCACAATGTATGTATGAACATTAAAATCAAGAAATATTAATGAATTGTGTTAGCCTACTTTCTGCATTAGAGATAACATAACTGCTTACGTAGCAAAACATCAATCAATCAAATCAATTTTTATAATCGAATCAATCAAATTTATTTTATAAAGCCCTTTTTACATCAGCAGTTGTCACAAAGTGCTTTCACAAAACATACCATTTACAATTATTTACTGTGACTACAAATATATTAAACATCTATGCACATTTCATAAATTTGTTAAAGCAAGTTTCATTATTTAAGATGAATAAAAAAATACCTACTGCAGATGTATAGCACATTCAAGTCATGCTATGAAAAAGCTCATATTTAGCTATTAATAGATGCATAAACGAAATAACACACATTAAATATTCAGGGTAAATGTGCCAAATCTGGTAGTTGAAGATCAAAACTCTTCTGTCAATCCATTTACTACTCTCATTCACATCACATATACTGTACTGTGCAAAAGTCTTAGGCCACCTAAGGAAATAGCAAAAGATATTTATCTGAGAAGTTGGTGTTTATATGCTTTCAAACACTAAAAAACATTATATATGTTTTCTTTTCAACTCTACCTAGAAGGCAAGCATCCCAGAGTCCAGCATTCCCCATTCAAAAATAATTTCTAAATAAGTATATCACAGAAATGAACAATTGCTGAGGACATTGACTATTTAAATGCTTCTGTGTGCATATACACTAGATGGCCAAGAGTATGTGGACACCCCTATTAATTGTTGAGTTTGTGTTTCAGCCACACCCATTGCACACAGGTGCATAAAATCTAGCACAAGACCATGAAATCTACATCGGCAGTACAGTATGTTGTTTTAGAATTTGTTTTTTAATGTAGACAATATACTCTAGATTCTGAGATATTTTGCATAATAATAATAATTAAAATAGCCTATTATTACAATTACCCTAACAAACGTGTCCTTATACCATTCCCTTACATGTATTTTTAACCTGAAAATGCAAATAAAAAACTATAATAAAAATAGTAAAAAAGTTAGAGCCTTTACTGGTCAAATTACAGCAATTCCCAAAGGGCTTGGAAAAGCCGAAAATCGTGACTCTGATACATTGTCAAAGAGCGCTTCCACTACGATGGATCTTTACAATTAAAAGTATTATCAGTTGTAATATTCTTTGATAGCTCGTTTTAGTCCTTGAAATCGAAGTGACATTGTTCCATTACGACTGAATTGTCCTTTATGTCTGCACTGTCCTTAACGTCTGTATTAATAAGTACCAACTTCCATGCTTTAGATACATCTTTGAAGCCCAGGAACCTATTACGATACAACAACGACTCGAATGTGAAACAGTTGTTTCGACCTTCTATACGTTTCATGAAGAAGATTATCGCCTGTTCGTTGCCAGGATTTATTTTTTGCTTATCCAGGGAACAAACTTGCTCAGCGTCTTTCGTGGAACAGGCCACCATAAAATTCTGGATGATGATGGAAACCGGGTGACCGTGGCTCGTATCATTCGCCCGGTACGTTTGAAGTTTGATTTGACCATCTGGCGACTTCGATTCCTCCTTATTCCGGGATTCAAACTGGAAAATGTTGTTATTCATCACCAGGTATCGTCTCTCCTTGTCCATCAGGAATCCAGACATGCGCTTTTCTGGATCTTCTTCGAATTTATCCGTGCCAAGACATATATCTTCAAATATGAACATTCCTTCCACAATCTCCGAAAAAGTAACACATTCATAGTCACTGCATGTAGATGCCATAATGACAATCAAATAATATCCAAAAAAGCACTTCCTCAATAAATTGTAGACTTGAAGTGGCTTTTTTAGTCAGTTGTAATTGGCAGCTTAAAGCTGGTCCTAACAAATAAAGCTAACGTTTGTTGTGTGGCTGGTTCTGAATTCACAGAACCAGAGGCATTGTATTATTCTGCCTGCAGCACTATCGATGACGTCATAATCGTATTGTAACGATAAAACCTTCAAAATAAAAGCGTCAATGTCAGTATATTGAATTTTTAGGGCATTTTTAACACGTTTTTAAATGAATGCAAAGATCAAATAACAAAATAATTTTGGTTTAAAATTAAATGATTTTAACAACAATATTAAAGTATAAAGTGTGCACAACTCTATACCCCAATTTGGTCTAGGCCTATGAAAACATAGGTTTCATTTTAAAAGAGTGGGACATGTCCACCCCACTGAAAATTGCATTTTTGTCCACCCCACTTTTTATCAACACAATTCTTATTATAAAGGCTCAACCTCATTAGCATGTTACTGCGGCAGTATGGTAAGCAATTGCGTAATTCGAATCAGACCACACACAGGCTATTTGCTGTATAGGTCTGGTTACCGTAGTAGTAGAGGCTATTGTTACAACTGTGATCTCTGGCTCATGAAAGTTTGGTAACCCAGCTGACATTACCTCCAGCTAATTACCTCCAATAATATATGAATGAGGTAGATAATTGTCTTATGAGAGTGTTTTTCTAAAAGCCCTAAGGTGTAGTTAGGCTAATGTTATTTTGTTAGTTACAAAATATTTATTAGCTTCCTAGCTAACGCTATTTCGCTAGCTAGCAAAATAGTCTACATCAGGGATGAGTAACGTAACGATCCATGGGGATACGGAGGCAAAGGTAGAGTTGAAGTTAACTGAGCTTTTAATGAACACAAAGTTAAACCAAAACCGAGTCCCGTGTACTAAGATATAAACCAAAACCGCGTGGCGCGTGAGCATACACAACACAATGACCGACAAGGACAGGGTGAAAATAGCTGAACTAAATACACAGACAAACTAGGAGAACAGAAACAGGTGGGGGAAAAACACAGGTGAAAGGAGTAGACCGATTAACTGAAACAAGAACAGGAAAGACCAAACAAGGACAAGACAAGTCAAGGACGCCACAGAAAACGCAAAGCGGATTGGTCCCATCAGGCTGGGACCGCCTTTATAAGTAACTTGGATGGTTGTTGGGTCCACTGAATATTTGTACTGGTCATCAGGGGGCCTCAGATTAATATAACAGACATATACACACACACGTCGATGTATTATATGTAATTATAAAAAAAATGCATTAAAAGTACACAAGGTCTGATGCTAGTGAACGTATATCTGGGCAATTTTAAAATATTGATCAACATGCCAAATCTCTTCTGAGATTCAGCACATTCGATGACATTATTAAAGGTGGATTACTAAATAAATGTAGTTATGGTATGTGTAGCCCATATCTTCAATGTCCATATTTATTAGCAGAACCCGAAGGATGTTGATTCAACCAGTGTAGTCATTCAGGAGAGTTATGGAGCTTGGGAGGTGAGGATGTGAAATTTAAGTACAGTACTGGCAAAATGTAGAGGTTTTGCGTGAGGAACAAAATGGTAAATATTAAGATACTGCTGCAAATTAAACGCTTCTTCTTTTCATCATTCAAAACCTTCCTTTTTAATGTTTTTGGAAAGGAAAGAAAAAGGTGCAGTTGTCGCAAACATTTTTCTGTTGCTGTAGATCACATATCAACCAGACACTTTGAAATACAGAGGTCTGTAGTCTTCACTAAGAGCTCACATCATAGACAATATGCTAACCACTGTAAGTAATATTAAATGAAATAGCTGATAGCTGCATTTTGCGTGTACGTTGGAGCAGAATCAATGTTTCCATTGTCAGCTTCCGTCCATGTGATATCCATGAACAAAATGAATGTAACCATAAGTCAGGGGAGAGCCATTTTTATTCAGCATGAGACAACGATGTTAACCTTCCATAGTTCTTTCCTTTCTCTCTCTCCGATGGATACAGAATTTACACAATCTTGATACCAGAATACAAGGGAGGCGGCCAATTGACATAACCAGCCATTACACAGTCAAATACCCTCCAATAAGAAAGGTTTATCTTACAAAAGACACTTTTATGGTATGTTCCAACCTATGGTCAATGGTCCTATCCATCAAGCCTATAACAGTCTCAGGTGCAACTCCAAAAAAAATAGCAGGAGGTATGGACAGGATGTGTGGGGCCCATCAGTATTAGGCAACACATCCTGTCTATGGTCCTTTACTCAGAGTTAGTCAGCACATCTCTGTTGTGTTAAGTTTCTCAAGCCTACTTATTCTCACCATCAGTGCACATAGTGCACATGGCCCAAAGTATGTGGGCACCCAACTACCACACCTATATGAGCTTGTTGGCCATCCCATTACAAAACAAGGGCATTTGCAAAAACATATTCATCCCCACTGGCGTGGCTATCCGGGGTGCGTTTGCACCAGGGCCCGCAGTTGGTAGCGGGCCCATGCTTGACCTCTGTAAAAAAGAAACTTTTTTTGTAATTTAGTTTTTTATCATGTGTTTCTATTTGGTTTCTATAGCCAGAACTCAGGATCGGCTTTCCATGTGTATTTGCAATTTTTCATCCTGGGGGGGTCCATGTAAGAACATCTTGCACCCCAGCCCGGCGTAATCACGCTATGCCAGTATTTTTCTCCCTCATATTTGAAATCAAACCTACACCCCTGGCTTGAATACTGTGTGTAGTAAGATGAATTGAAAGAATGGATTGGCATTTGGAAATGGAGTCTACTATAGTATCCATTCAATTTATTATGAATTGTTTGTAACAGTTGCGTAATGCAGGTTATAAGTATTGAACAACTGGACCCAGGAATATCATGAGTTTTCGTTTATTCTTCGAGTGATCACTGTATGAAGCATATCATGCTATAAACAGCCAAAAGAAGGACTAAGTTAATGTTGTTGTTCTGTAGAATTTGGCCCAGAGGTAGCATATACAGTAGAGATTGAACAGAAGCAGTCTGAGAACTGTTCCTTGTGGAACTCCACATGTGAATCAGATTCATGATTAACAATGGTGACAAAGTAACTCCGGTCATCTTCATAAGATCTGAACCACTCAAGGACCATCCCAGAAAGTCCTACCCAATTTTCCAGCCTATCTATAAGTGTTCTATGATCTACAGTGTCAAATGCTGCACTGACATCTAATAGAACTAGAACTGTTATTTTATCTGAATCAGTATTCAGACGTATATCATTTAAAACTTTAATCAGGGCTGTTTCAGTACTGTGGTGAGGTCAGAAGCCTGCTTGAGGTCACAAAATTGCTGAGTTGATTGAAGACAACCTTCTCTGATCTTTGCTATAAAAGGGAGATTTGATACAGGTCTATAGTTGTTTATTATAGATGCATCCAGTGATCTTTTTTTAATAGGGGCTCAATGGCAGCTGTTTTTAGAGATGTTGGGAAAATGCCTGATTGCACAGAGCTTTTAACTATTTGATGCAGGTCTATTGTTATAGAGTTCAAATTGTTTAGAAATAGTCTAATGGCAGTGTGTCGAGACAACAAATAGAAGCTTTAAGATGTCGAACTGTATTTCAATTGTAGTAAATTGCGACATAATAACCAAGTTATGTCTTGTTGGTCATGGTGATTGTACAGTGTCCTTGTTAGACTGTGTTGTTTTGATGGTCTGTCTAATACTTTTTTCACTAAAGAAACACGCAAATTCATTACATTTCACAGTAGACATGAGTTTTGATGCTATCTGCTTTATTGGGTTTTTAAGCTTGTCGACCATGCCAAACATTTTGCTGTCTGGCTCTGCGTAACTCATTGTTGAAGCTACCAAGGCTTTGGTGCAAATGCACTGGAGAGGCAACAGCAAGACAATCCCCAAAAATGAATGGTTTTGTAGGTGGTGGCCTCTCACAATTGCTCTCTCCTTATCCTTCCTGATTTTTCACTAGTTCGGCATTTTGCTAGTGTCCTTTACACTACTCATAGCATGAGGTGATACCTACAGCCCATTCAGGTTGCACAGTTAGTCCAACTTCTCCAGGATGGCACATCCATATGTGCTGTTGCAAGGTTTGCTGTATCTTAGAGTCTCAAGTCTCACAGTCTAAAGAGCATGGAGGATACGAGGAGACGCACTGTTAAATGAGAAGAGCTGGACAGGGCCGTAGAAGGGCATCAACCAAGCAGCAGGACCGGTATCTGCTCCTTTGTGCGAGGAGGAACAGGAGGAGCACTGCCAGAGCCTTACAAAAGGAACTCCAGCGGGCTACTTGTGTGCATGTTTCTGCCCAAATTGTCAGAAATAGACTCCATCAGGGCCCAACATCCCCTAGTGGGACCTGTGCTCACAGCCCAGCACCACACAGCTCGATTGACATTTGCCAGAGGACAGCAGAATTGGCAGGTCCACCACTGGCACCATGTTCTCATCACAGATGAGAGCAGGTTCACACGGAGCACATGTGACAGACGTGAGTCTGGAAGTGCCGTGGTGAACGTTATGCTGCCTGCAACATCATCCAGCATTACCGGTTTGGCGGTGGGTCGGTGTTGGTCTGGGGAGGCATATACTCGGAGGGTTGCACAGACCTTCACGTGCTAGCCAACGGTTCCCTGACCACTGTTAGGTACCGGGATTAATCCTCAGACCCTTCATCAGAACTTACAATAGTACAGTGGGCCCTGGGTTCCTCCTGGTGCAGGAAGTGTGGCCTGAGTGTGGCCAGTGTGTAGGCGGTTCCTGGATGACGAAGGCATTGATGCCATTCCCTAGAACTGAATCCAATTGAGAACCTCCGGGACATAATGTATCGGTGCATCCGACAAAACAAGCTTCCCCAGATCTTTACACAAAAAAGGTAGGTAAGAAATTGGTCTGTAGTTGCTTAACGCTTCGGAATCTTGCATGCTTTTTAGGTATTGCTTTCACTGAGACAGTCTGAAGGAAGAAAAAGTGCCAGTAAAAAGAGAATAGTTGACAATTGTTAGTATGCCCTCATCTATACAATTTTTTTTTTTTAAAGGATGTGGGAATAGGGTCAAGTGAGCATGTAGATGACTTAAAGTTTGATTCTACCCTTTTTTTGCATCTCTATGTCAACTAGGATAAAAAAACTCCATAAGGAATCTGCATGGTATCGGAGAAATTAGAGATAAAGGGTCAACCTTATCTGATATTCTGTTTAAAGTGATGGCTGGCCAGCTTGATAATATATTTCCATTGAAAGAGCTAACAAACCCATCTCATTAAAAGATGGACATCAGATCATAAAAAGAATAGATGTAGAAGTGTATTTGTGAATAAAAATTAGGCATTACTCTCACTGAGATTCTGCTGGTAATCTTGAGAAGTTAAATATTTTGTAATACAAGTGTGTCTGAACAGGTAATGTGTTTTTCTGTAGCACAGCAAGTTTTTGTAGTCCGGTGGTGGTTTTTGGCACATGCTCTGCAGGACTTCGGAGGCTGCGGCATTTGGGTGGTGCACCTCATTATTGATAAAACTCCTGTGTGCTACAGGCTGCTTGAGAAGTACTTCTGTGACATATTTTACATCCTCCAATCCTCCCACTGAGGAAGGCTGGTTAGCGAATGACAGGTAAGATCCAGTGATATCGGGAATATCTAAGACAGTCACAGTCATGCATCTGGTCTCAATCCACACTATACTTACCCGAGGTACATGTGCACCTAACCCAGAACCAGGATCTGTGCTGAACAAATAGCACAATGACTAAACGGAGAACATGTGGTGCTCCAGGTCTGGGCAGTTTTCAATAAAAAAGGGAAAAAGAGGGGGTGCAGAAATTATGCTAATCATGACACTATTCACCATTGACTTGTTTGATATTAACGACTGATCTGCACACACAAAATAAAAAAAATAAAAATATTGTATATGAGTCTATCCGATTATCAAAATATTAAGTCTATAAAGAGGTCTAAAAAGAGTATTAATTCAGACTATGTACAGTATATAAGATGTTGCCAATTCCGTTCTGTGTATGTCAAGCTAATATGCTATGTGGGAATGTGGTGTCTTCGTTTATAAATGACTCAATACTTTTACATTTCGTTTGATGAATGTATATTAGAACAAATCACTTTTTCACAAAATCATTATTTTGAAGTAATTTCTCTATTAGTTTTCACTGTGTCACAAGGTGCAACAGAGTTCGTACATCAAACTGAAAAATAAATAAAATGCCAGCATCCGTCAAAACTCTATGATTTTTGAACTAAGGGCTGCTACAATGAAAACTCGACTGCAAGAACAAAGCCAACAGGTTTCAGTGAATATTCGTCACCACTCAACCAGCTCGGATCCCGACATTGACCGTCCTTGTGGTACAGATGCCAGCTTATTCCCCTCCATGCAGCGCTCACGTGACACACAGGCAAGCCAAAGATCAGAAACACACTGGATCTGCATCTGCTATGGAATAGAACGGAGAGACTGAGAGATAAGAAATCAAACATGTAGCTCATTCATATACTTACTTGAACTGTCTACACTCTTATAGCTGTAAATTGTCTAAGCATCACTAAGGAATTAAAGAGATGTAAGAATCTTTCTAACTATCAGTCTTCTTGCACTAAGTGGTTAAACAATCAAACTAGAACATCACTATATTATAAGGTCATAACTGGATGGAGAGATCTTACAAATTACCCTTTATGACAAGTCATTTTAAGAAAAAGGTTAGCATTTTGATGGAATTGATTTCATAGCTACTAGTAAACTATGTTGCAAATGGTTGACGGAACTGAAAATCCTGTAGACACAACATGTAAGGTCAAGCTCTCGTGTGAGAACACTAAGAGAGGCCAAGAGATGCATGAGCAGGAAAGCAAGCGTCATGAAAGGGCCATCTATAAGACTCATGAATCCTGGATGCAACTAGGATTCAATCTTTCTGTACCCAAGACAATCTAGATAAACTTCAATCAGACATCCAAGCCAAATATCATGTTTCTCAAAAATATGATCCAATATGACGCAATCGCACTTGCACATCTGATATTGTCAAGAAAATGGAAGATTGCGCTGTCTTAACAACAGACATACAGTGGGGAGAACAAGTGTTTGATACATTTCTGATTTTACAGGTTTTCCTGCTTACAAAGCATGTTGTCACATGGCTGGTGGTAGGACACAGGCGCAGAGATGTGGCAACGGTAATACTCCATTTATTTTATTAAATGAAAAGAAACCCAAATGATAGCAGCTTACCGTGACTGGGTATTGGCTAAACAGCAAAAACAAACCATAATGATCCACACGGAGTGTGGTCAGACATTCACATAAATGTGTTCCCCAATTGGAGGCAACGATCTGCACCTGCCTCTAATTGGGGAGACCAAACTTAAATAGAGATGCCTAGAGGCACCGGGGCCGGGCCGGTGAGGCGGTGCTGAGGTCTGGGCGGGCCGGGCCGGGGAGGCGGCGCTGAGGCCGGGACGGGCCGGGGAGGCGCCTGAGCTGCCGGGATGGGAGTGGGAGGCACCTGAGCGGCCGGGACGGGTGTGGGAGGCGCCTGAGTGGCCGGGATGGGAGTGGGAGGCACCTGAGCGGCCGGGATGGGAGTGGGAGGCACCTGAGCGGCCGGGACGGGTGTGGGAGGCGCCTGAGCGGCCGGGACGGGTGTGGGAGGTGCTTGAGCGGCCGTGACGGGTGTGGGAGGCGCCTGAGCGGCCGGGAAAGGAGTCGGAGGCGCCTGAGCGGCCGGGACAGGAGAGGGAGGCGCCTGAGCTTCCGGGACGGGAGAGGGAAGCGCCTGAGCGGCCGGTGGCGGCGGACAGTCTTCGGCGGGCGGCGGCGCTGGGTGCGGCTTCAGGGCAGCCAGAGGCGCTGGCTGCGGCTTCAGGGCAGCAGGGGGTGCTGGCTGCAACTCCTCGTCAGCAGGGGGCGCTGGCTGCAACTACTGGGCAGCAGGGGGCGCTGGCTGCAACTCCTGGGCAGCAGGGGGCGTTGGCTGCAGCTTCTGGGCAGCAAGGGGAGCTGGCTGCCGCTTGGGCAGCAGGGGGAAGCCGTCACCTTGGAACTGGCACTGGGAGTAGAGCAGGTGTTGGCTGCTCAAGGCTTGCTGGGGGCTCCACCACTGGTGGTGAGAACAGATATGGCGGGTCATGAAAGCAACACCAGTCCTACCAACACCTGGGAGGCCTTCTACCTCCATTCCTCCACATGTAAGAGGCAGCATGGGCTTGTTGTCCCACCCCTCCGGGGGTGGCAGCCGTGCCTTGGGGCCCTCCACATGCCGCCATAGCTCCCCCCCAAAATTTTCTTGGGGGTGACTCCCCGCAGGTCGGTGTTGTCACCTGTGACGTCTTCTCCTCCTTTTGTTGCGCTGGGCCGGCCAGGTGTGCAGCTGTTGACAGTAGGGGTTCTCCTCCTCCTCTGTGTCACTGTCAGGCCAACCAAGGAGTTCCCCTACTGTCCATCTCTGCTGTGTCTTTGGGTGGTGGATCATTCTGTCACATGGCTGGATGTAGGACACAGGCGCAGAGACGTGGCTACGGTAATAATCCATTATGGTTTCTTTTCATTTAATAAAACAAATGGATTATTACCATCGCCACGTCTCTGCGCCTGTGTCCTACCACCAGCCATGTGACACATGTAGAGATCTGTCATTTTTATCATTGGTTACACTTCAACTGTGAGAGACGGAATCAAAAACAAAAATCCAGAAAATCTATTTGTATGATTTCTAAATAAATAATTAGAATTTTATTGTGTGAGTATTTGGTACAGAAACCTTTGTTTGCAATTACAGAGATCATACATGTCTTGTAGTTCTTGACCATGTTTGCACACATTGCTGCAGGGATTTTGGCCCAATCCTCCATACAGTCCTTCTCCAGATCATTCAGGTTTCGGGGCTGTCGCTGGGCAATACAGACTTTCTGCTCCCTCCAAAGATGTTCTATTGGATTCAGGTCTGGAGACTGGTTAGGCCACTCCAGGACCTTGCAATGCTTCTTATGGAGCCACTCCTTAGTTGCCCTGGCTGTGTGTTTCAGGTGGTTGTCATGCTGGAAGACCCAGCCACGACCCATCTTCAATGGTCTTACTGAGGGAAGGAGGTTGTTGGCCAAGATCTCGCGATACATGGCCCCATCCATTCTCCCATAAATACGGTGCAGTCGTCCTGTCCCCTTTGCAGAAAAGCATCCCCAAAGAATGATGTTCACGGTTGGAATGGTGTTCTTGGGGTTGTACTCATCCTTCTTCTTCCTCCAAACATGGTGAGTGGAGTTTAGACCAAAAAGCTCTATTTTTGTCTCATCAGACCACATGACCTTCTCCCATTCCTCCTCTGGATCATCCAGATGGTCACTGGCAAACTTCAGACGGCCCTGGACATGCCTGGCTTGAGCAGGGGGACCTTGCATGCGCTGCTGAATTTTTATCCATGACTGCGTAATGTGTTTTCTTTGAGACTGTTCTCTTCAGGTCATTGACCAGGTCCTGCCATGTAGTTCTGGGCTGATCCCTCACCTTCCTCATGATCATTGATGCCCCACGAGGTGAGATCTTGCATGGAGCACCAGACCGAGGGAGATTGACCATCATCTTGAACTTCTTCCATTTTCTAACAATTGCACCAACAATTGTTGCCTTGTGCAGGTCTACAATTTTATCCCTGATGTCCTTACACAGCTCTCTGGGCTTGGTCATTGTGGAGAGGTTGGAGTCTGTTTCTATTGAGTGTACGGACAGGTGTCTTTTATACAGGTAACAAGCTCAAACAGTTGCAGTTAATACAGGTAATGAGTAGAGAACAGGAGGGCTTCTTAAAGAAAAACCGTCAGGTCTGTGAGAGATACTTATGTCGTGCAATAAAATGCAAATGAATTATTAAAAAATCATACAATGTGATTTTCTGGATTTTTGTTTTAGATTCTGTCTCTTACAGTCAAAGTGTACCTATGGAAACAATTACAGACCTCTACATGACTTATAAGTAGGAAAACCTGCAAAATCAGCAGTGTATCAAACACTTGTTCCCTCCACTGTATGTGAGCTGATAGCTAGACGAAGGGAAATTATCGACAAAAAATTAATGACCATCTTGAGAAAGAAAGGTTTAAGATGGCACTAATCATTAAGGAAGCCAAGGTAGCAGCAACATGCACAGGCTTGGTCCGTCGAAGTCCCCAGCCTTCACTACCAACCATACGGCAGCACAACCGACCCCAGCGGTTCCTCCCAAGGGTGGTGGGCCGTAGGATGGAGAGGGGGTGCCACGTTCGTTTTTGGGGCTATCCCCAACTGGGCTCCGTGGCAAACCCGGCCACCAGGCGATCGTTAGCGAGCCCTCACTCTGGGCCTGGCTCCAGATAGGGTGCCGAACTTCCTTCGGGCAGGTTCGCTCCTCTTCCTCGTTGTATAATATGGTTTGTTTGAACCATTCTTAGTCTGGCTCCTTCCCTGAAACCACTTTGCCATGGGGAACCCTACCAGGAGCACTAGGCCCCAGACAGCACAGCACTCAGGTTCATAGGGACAGACAAACCTCGCCACCATGAAAAGGTGATGATTTCTAGAGAGGTGTGTACTATCATAAGAAACCAGACAAGAGGGGTGTTTGATGGCTACATTTGGTGGTATGTCACTAAATGTTACTCTGTTGACAGGTCTGGACCTGATCAATTCTCTAGTGGGCGTACTTTGTCATTTCAGAAAAGAAGCCATAGCAATTACCTGAAGTTCTTATGGTGGGAGGGTGGAGACCAGGAAAAGGAACCACATGAGTATTGTATGGCAGTATCTCTTCGGGGCTGCTTCATCACCTGGTTGCGCCAGCTTCAGTATAAAACATTTGGCACAACTACACAGAGAACACTTTCCATTGGCATCAAACTTTGTGGAGAGGAACTTTTATGTGGATGATGGCTTGGTCAATGTCCCATAGGACAAAGATGACAGGAAACTGATTGTGGAAGCACAAGTGTTGTGCCAAACTGAAGTTTATGTCTCCACAAATTAAACTACTACAACTACTACAAATTCAAGTACTTACCTGCATAGCTCCCTCTGAAAGAGCAACTACCGCAAACTCTCTTGATCTCAGTTTGGAAAAAGCACCTTTAGATTGTGTTCTTGGTATTCAGTGGTCAGTACAAAATGACACTTCCAGCTTTGACATACACCTGAAAGATCAGCCTTCAACGGCCTGAGGTGTCCTGTCCATAATCGCGTTCCTCTATGATCCACTGGGGTTCATCTCCCCATTCATCCTCAAGGGAAAGAGTATCCTGCAAGAGCTGTGCTTCAGAAGCATTGGATGGGATGTGTCACTCCCTGAGGACCTGTCGACATGGCGTGAGGAGTGGAAAGACCTGTCTTGTGATGGCCAAAGCAAGAGTTGCGCCTACTAAAACAACAACCATTGTCCTACATAGTCACAACCAGAACAAACAAACGTTCAGCCATTCTGGATAGCTTGAAAAGATCACGGTCAAGGAAAAACATTACCCAGAACATGTGACCGTCATTAAATACCTTACAGCTATTGAAGTTGTTGGTAAACCTTTTTGTAGCAAACCTTTTCTGAAGAGATGACACTAACTTTCAGACATTTTAATAATACTGTTATCTTATTTTAGATTGCAATCTAAAATAAAATCGCTGATTATAAATGATAAACTTTTCAGGGATTTTCAATTAATCCTAGCTGTATTTTCAAGAACTGCATTGTCTATGAGGACCTTCATAAATGTCCACATAAACTGGCATAGTCTAACCTTAGTTTTAAAATAAGTAATACTTATACTCATATACATGTATACACACACACACACACAATTTACTTAAGATTTTGGATAGGTATAGTAATTGCTACACATTCATTGGCTACTATCAGTCATTCTGTGAGATCATGAGTTCAAAGGTTCCAAGATTTTAGAGTTTAATTAGCTCAGCTCACGTTTTCTAGAAGCTTGCAACTTTCACACCTTTATCAACTGAAACACATTTTCTAGTCAACATTGCCTATAAAGGTTTACACTGAAGTCATCAGGCACTTTTTACCTTTGAAGTCTTGGTACACGGAGTGAGGTATGTTTTGTTTGTACAGAATGTTGTTCAGAGTATGTAAATAAGATGTAGCCAACTTCGTTCTGCATATGTCAAGCTAATATGCTATGTGGGAATGTAATGCATGTCTTTCTTTGTCAATAGCTGAATACATTTCCGTTTCGTTTGATGAACGTATATTAGAAAAAATCGCTTTGTCACAAACTCATTATTTTGTAATTTTTATTTATTTGTTTTCACAGTGTCACAAGGTGGGACAGAGTTCATGCATAAAACAGAAAAAGAAATACATTTCTAGCACGTGTCAAGACACCAGTGATTTTTGAAGTACCAAGGACTGCTACACATTGTCTTGAAGCATTTTAACTGATAGGCACAAAATAACTTGCATTTGCTCCTTGGTACTTATATTTTCATGTCTCCCCCTTCCTGGTCTGACAGGACAGCGACAGCGAGAGGAGGCCAGGTAGCCTTGGCAAGGTTGTGTTTGGCAAAGCCTTTCAAACAGTGTTGTTGGACACCCTCCACCAGCCTTTGTTGGACATCCAGCGGCCTTTCCCCAATCTGCCGACATCCACAGGAGGTTCAATAGCGGACATTCACCCCAGCAGCACTGAAACCTTTATTAGGGGCGCGACTCCAACATCCATCGTTGTCTTCCCGGCTTGGGTCAGGAGAGTGATTCAGGCCGTGGGGTATCTCTTGGTGACCCTATGGATGCATACTACAGCGGTGTCCGTGTGCAGGCTTGGTGTTCAAGTCAGGAGACCCTCCTGTACCAAGAACACCATGCTTCCTGAATCTAAGAAGGCCTCTTTGTCAGTCCCCCTGCAACGGGACACTCTTAGGCAGGGCCAACTCTCTGTCCCAGCAGACGTGTGGCACCAGGCAGACTGTATGTGGATGTCCACACTGGGGCACTTTCTGGCAATGTGACCATATGAATGGCATCTAAAGCATTGTACTGGACCTGCAGGACAGCTCTCTTATAGTTTCTGTCAACAGGGCTATCCATCACCTTATTACTATCATCACAGTCACAGGACATCCCGCAGTCGCCGTTTTCTCCCCTTTACCAATTGGGGAAAGAAATATGATGGCATGTTTCTATGCACTGGAACAACTGGTTTGCCTCACAGACTACCCTCTGCTTGCTCCCTCAAACATTTGTCTATTAGTAGGGCCTCTAACATCTCTGCCATGCTTGTGCTGGTGCCAAGCCACCCCTTTACCAGACGAATCAGCTGATGGTGTTGGCCCCTCAGTGATTCCTCTTCGACGTATCACCAGGCATGGTTGCGCTGGGCCCGATCTTACAGATTCAGGCATTAGTGTGACAGGGTCTCCAGTCATGTCTTCAGTCAAGTTTAGTCAGCGGCCGCCCCCTCCTCAATGTCAAAACAGGCCACCAGTGCCTTGCCAGTCAGGGGCCAACAGACCTGCATCCTTCGCTTCAGAAAGTCTAGCACAATAAAAAGCATTAGATACCCAGTCCCAGTGCAGTTTTATGTTGGCTTAATATTTGCATAAACTAAGTAGAAATCAGACCAAAGTGAGGAATGTGCCCTACTGACTGTGGCTGTCGGCTATCAAAACCTATTCCCTGCCAAAAGATATTGGCTAATAGCTCTCCTTGTTAAACAATATTTGAGCATGGAGATGGAGTCCACACAAGTCTTCTTAGTAAGATATAAACAAGCTCACATAAATATACACTGATCAAAAGAAATATATTAAAGTTTAAAATGTTTACTGTACTAAGCTCACACCACAAATTATAGTAAACAATTTTAACTGTAAGCTGTTCCAGTTTGAGTGAATTTCAATGGAATCAATGCCATCATCTTTCAGAAACTGCCTACACACTGGCCACATGAGGCTTGGCATTGTCCTGCACCAGGAGGAACCAAGGACCCACTGCACCAGTGTAAGGTATGACAATGGGTCTCAGGATTTCATCCCGGTAGCTAACAGCAGTCTGTGTACCGTTTGCTGTCATGTGGAGTTCTGTGCGACCCTCTAAGTATATGCCTCCCCAGACCATCACTGAACCTCTGCCAAACCAGTCATACTGAATGATGTTAGAGGCAATGTAACATTCCCTACGGTGTCTCCAGACTTTTTTATTTCTGTCATATGTACTCAATATGAACCATCTCTCATCTGAATAGAACAGGGCGCCAATGCTGGAAGTCTGATGTTCTCTGGTGAATGCCAATCGAGGTGCACAGTGCTGGGCTGTGAGCACAGGTCCCACTAGAGGACATCGGGCCCACATGGAGTCTGTTTCGGACAGTTTGGTCAGAAACATGCACACCAGTATCCCGCTGAAGGTCAATTTGTAGGGCTCTGGCAGTTCTCCTGTTCCTCCTCGCACAAAGGAACAGATATCGGTCTTGCCGCTGGGATGATGCCCTCCTACGGCCCTGTCCAGCTCACCTTGTGAAATTGCACATCTCCTGGTTTCTCCTCTATGCTCTTGAGACTGTACTGAGGGATACAAAAAACCTTGTCATGGCACGTATGGATGTGCCATCCAGGAGGAGCTGGATTCTGTGCAAACTGAATGGGCCTCATGTAGCGCCTCATGATACCGGTAGTGACAAGGACACTTTCAAAAAACAAAACTGCAGAAGAATCAGTCTGGAAGGATAAGGAGAGAGCAATGGTGTGGCAACCACTTGCAAAACCGTTCAATTTCTGGGGGTTGTCTTGCTGTTGCCTCTCCAATTGTCAGTTTAATTTGCATCAGAACAAGTGACACTCATTTGCAATCGCTTATGCTTCCTAACTGGAGAGATTGATTTCCCGGTAGTTTAACTGACTTGGTGTTACACTGCAATGATTTGTGATGGAAATTCCATCGATAGACAGGAGTAAGACGGAGCCAAAATTCTCTTGGCACAATTAGCAGTTTTTTGCAAATAGAGAGACGCGTCAAATGCTTACAGAATAATCATTCGAGGAGCCTCTAAAGTAAATTACATGAACAGCTCGTATTTATTATAGTTGAAAAGGGGTGTGGCAAGATGCCACCCATCAATCTTAGGTCACACAGGTGGGAGGGTTGTCCCCCCCACCTTCCTGCCATAATGTTCACTGTTGTGTTTACCTAAAGGGACAACTGCCCCTACCGTCCCCCACAATCACATTCCTAAGGAACAAAGGACAGATACCCTTAATGGTTTAGCCAGTTGAGCAGATGGTCAGAGAACCTAATGATTGTCTGAAATAATACAGATGCATGTCACAACCAAAGACCAGAGTTACATTGTCACGTCCCCGCCTCCTCAAGCGCGCAGCAGAGGGCGTCCACGCTCCAGAAACCCAGTGCGCTCCTAGCGCACCTGTCACCAATCACCAACTCACACACCTGTCCCCAGTCACCTAATCACCAACCATTCAAATACAGCTCCCTGCCATCTCACCCCTGCCAGATCAATGGTTCATGTTCACATGCCATATCTCGC